>JPKD01001338.1:0-45609 GCA_000750935.1 Pseudogymnoascus sp. VKM F-4519 (FW-2642)
CGCCGCCGCGGCAGCCGCCTGCGCATTCGGCGGCGCCTGGGGAGCCACCAGACTCAGTCCCCCCAGGAAGGGGTCAACATCCACCAATCCCCCTCCCCCATCATCGTCCTTCGCACTCGCTCTATGGACGCAGAATAACTCGATCAACGACCCGATTTCGGAACGCCGGACGCCCTTCAGATCTAGGACTTTGCGGAAGTTGGCGTCGGAGCGGTCGTGGATGTGGATTAGGTATGCTTGCACGAGGGCTTCGGGGGGGGAGGGGCGCACTTGGAGGGTTTTGAGGAGGGGGTCGAGGCGGGCGAGGGAGAGGGCGACGCGTTTTTGGAAGGAGGGGTTGGGGGGGAGGAGGGAGGTGAGGGAGGATGTTAGGACGTATTTGTCGAGGAGTAGCTGGGGAGTGTTAGTCTCGACTTTGCTGAATCAGGGAGAGGGAGGGTGGCGGGGTCAGAAAGAAAAAAAAAGGAAGACATACCTGCTCAGCTCCCACCTCAGAAATCGGCCGACAAGCAACAATAGTCCCCACATAAGCCTGCACCACCCCCTCAACAACCTTATCCGCAAACGCCCTCGCATACCCCGGTTTCTGCAACAGCGCCAACGTCTCCCCCGCACTCGCCTCCACCCTCCTCACCAGCTCGCCCACATAACTCGATTGATCCCCCACGCTCTCCATCCGGCTCCAATTCGTATTCCGCATCTCCCTCCACGCCGGCTCGGCCGCTGCATCGACGCGCCGAGATAGCGCTACTAGTGCTGCTGAGGCGACGCCCATGAATGTGTCTGCCTGCGGCGCGAAGTCGACTTTGGGGGCGAGATCGGCGTCGATGCGACGGCGCAGGGTGTCGGCTAGTTGCGTGCTGTTGGTGTGCCAGTAGTCTGCTGTGTTGAGGACGAGGATCGCGTCGTTGAGGTGGGGGGGGGCGGGCGAGGAGCGGGAGAGCATGGGGAGGAGGACGGCGTGGGCGTATTCGTCGAGGTACTTTGCGAATGTGCGAGAGAGGTCGAGGAGGCGGTCGCTGGTGGATAGCTTGGCGCACTGCGCGAGGGTGACTTTGTAGAAGTGGAACAGCTCAATGGATGACGCGAGGACGGAGTGAGCGTGGAACTCCTCGTCCTCAGCTAAGGGTGGCTGATTGCGGTATGTAGGGATCATAGACGCGAGTTGCTTGTCGCGCGACTCGACCCATAGGCTGAGATAGGGCTCGAAGGCTTGGGAGATGGAGCCGTCGAAGGTGTGTGCGCGCTCTTCGGAGTTGAGGGTGTCGAGAGAGGCGCGGGGGTCGCTGGCGAACTTGGCTTCGAGGCTGTGCTCGAAGTCGAGGGTTTCTTGGAGGCAGCGGAGGAGGAGGCTGACGTCGAGGGTGTTGCCGTCTGTGCGCCGAGTGCTCTTCTCGAGGATGGCTTTGTAGTCTTCTCTGGTCCCTTCGCAGAAGGCGTTTGCGAGCATCTCGTTGACACGCCAGCTGAGCGGGAAGATAGCTGCATGCTCGTCGTCGTAGGTCTTCCACATCCTCTTGAACCAACTATATCGCCTCCCAATATTATCCAGACTCCCCGCCTCATCATTCCCTCTAAACACCTGCCTATACTCCCTCAGCATCGTATTGCAATACCACGTAATCAACCTCGCCCTCGCCGTATCCCCCAGCGCATCCATAACCAAACACGCCTCCTTCAACATCCCCCTCTTCCCACCCACCTCCCCCTTCGCAAACGCCATCTCAAAGTCCTCGCACACCTGCTCCCCCAACTCCCTCTGCAGATCCGCCACATTCCGGCTCAGCGTCGCGATCTGGTCGATACTGCGATAGCTCCTAAAGTGCGCCATGAGCTGCAGCACCGCCTGCAGCAGGCCCGCACACTCGCGGTACTGCCTGCTCTTCGCCAGGCCGCGCAGTTGCTCGTATGCTGTGGTCAGCATCTGGAGACGCTTCAGCGCTGTCATCGAGAGCGTCAGGTTCCGCTTGGTGTGGTCGAGTCGCTTGATGTCGGCTGTCATGTTGGTGATTGTATGCTCGGTCTCGAGGGCGCGGCTGCGGACTGACTCGATCTTGCGGAAGAGCTGGTCGAGTTCGGTTTTGGCGGAGGACATGCGGTCGAGGGAGGAGGAGGCGCGGGGGGCGGCGAGGGTGCCTGTTAGGGCGTTTATGGAGGTGTCGAGGGCATCTTGGCGGGTTTGGAGGGCGGCGCCGACGGCACCGACGGAGCTGAGGGTTGAGGGATGGGAGAAGATGGTGTTGAGATCGTCAATTGGGTCGTAGTCGGCTGTGTCGAGAGAGGTGAGCTGCTGGACGGTGGGGGGGTGAGGGTAGGTAGGGGAGGCATTACCTGCATCTAGGGACGAGGCTGTGACGGGGCCATTCATCCTGTAAAAATTATAATGGAGAAGCTGGCTTACAGCACATCTACAGCATGTATCTGTTACTCCTGGGTATCATATGTCGCGAATTGAAGCCGTTGTGATCATGAAAGTTGTCGTTAAAGAGAGGATTTAAGGTTTGGGTGGTTCCCCAGGGTTGCATGGTTTCTAGCTGTTCGCTTCGTTCGCGCCACGACGCTCTGTGGATCATTTTGGAGAACTAACAAAAGGACGTGCCGACTATCTCGACACAGCACACGCACATCTGCGCATTTCCGCTGTAATGTGTGTACGAGTGTGCACCACATACTATATAAATGTTGGTTAGAATACAAGTTTTAATCTCAGATAATGAGTGCAATGTTTCCAGTACTTAGTCGCGCGCAGTTTGTATTTCCAACACATTGTTGGAAATAGGCGCCCATGGTATGTGAGAGTGCGTCCTGGTGCCTATAACTACTCGTACAATCCCAGCCTTTGATCCGGCTTCACAAACTTCAAATTCCTATCATAATCATGAGTTCCTCTCCTCCTCCAATCCCGCCTTCAAGGTCCCCCAATGATGATGAGCGACGATTCAAATCCATTACCTCGCCGTGTGAATGGGCGGAGGACTATCATCCCGGTGGTTTCCATCCAGTCCACCTTGGGGATGTCTTCAACAACGGCCGGTATAAGGTGATACGAAAGCTTGGGGAGGGTGCCTATTCAACTGTCTGGTTGGCCCGGGATGCGAAGTAAGCCAATCTTTGCTTGTCTTCTGTCTGTGTAAATTTCGCTTTCTTATGCGGTGTGGGATGCGGTTACTATTGTGGTTGTTAACTCCCCTCAAGGGACAGCCGTTATGTGGCCCTCAAGATTTTCGTTTCAAAGCCATCAGAAGCGACAATCGAACAGCAGATCTTGCAGCACATTGCCCAAGTTGCTCCAGAAGAGGGGAACAGGCATATCACTAAGCTGCTCGGCGAATTTGAACACCACGGGCCCAATGGTGTCCATAAATGCCTAGTATTCGAACCAATGGGCCCAAGTGGGAATGCTATGGTCGAAGAGCTACCCCAGTTTAATCCTCGTTATATGCACATGAACGTCAGATACCCACCTTGGATGGCGAAGAGCATCCTTAAACTGTCTTTACAGGGCTTGGCATTTCTCCACAAGAATGGTATTGCCCATGGAGACTTCCAGCCGGGCAACATGCTTTTTACCCTCAAGGATATTGACTCAAAGGCGGAGGATGTCCTCCGACAGGAAGAGAACGTGGAATCGCAGTCCACTTCACCTCCGGTAGAAAGGCTTGACAGGAAGCAAGACATCTGGGCCCCTCGATACCTGTGCATTGCACAGCCACTGACGCCGTTTACCAATTACAGTGACGGTTTTACAATCAAATTATCAGATATGGGTGGAGGTTAGTACTCCCGACATGATTATATGAGCCAATGATGAAGATATTCCTGACACCCTGCACAGCATATTTCTTCACAGACCCCCCCAAAAAGCCTCTCACTTGCAGCGGCTTAAGAACCCCAGAGTTAGCTCTCACCGGAGCCGTCCACAAATCCCTCGACATCTGGAGTTTCGGCTGCATCCTATTCGGGCTCCTTACCGGACGTCCCCTTATCATCGAACCCTGGTCGGAGGATAAATCCGAGGAGATTGACGACCATATGCTCTCACTCACCTCTGCCCTCGGACCGCTCCCCGATGAGCTTTACAGCCAGTGGACGACATCATCACGCTACTTCACTCCCGAGCGGAAGCTGTTTAATTGTGAGATTGGGGGAGTTGAGGAAGGCAAGGAGCCGCTTATGGTTGAGCAGCAGACAATGGAAGAGTTATTCGATGAGGCCTCCCCAGATATTTCGAAGGAAGAGAGCAATGCGGTGAAAGCCCTCATCCGACGTATCTTGCAGTACGATCCCGCGAAGCGACCGTCGGCGGAGGAGATCTTGCTTGATCCGTGGTTTTCTAGGGACAACTGGGGAGGTAGCGTATCTGACGTATCCGTTTGAATATATTCGAAATATGGTTAAGTCTCGTAGTTTCTCTAATATTGATGGTATCCAACTTATACTCTCATTTACCTGTGTTCAACCCACGTTTTTGAGACCCACATTGTAACACATGGAGAGCTCCATGAGGAAAGTGCGACGACGCAGAGAAAGTACGGCTGGGGGAATGTGCGACTAGGCAGAGAAAGCGCCGGTGAAGGGGAAGACGCCACTTGTAATGGAAAGCACGACTATTGGAAAGAATGACCAGAGAAGGAACGAACGATCGACACAAGAAGGAAGGAGCGGCCCCATTAACTAAGGAAGGAACGACCGTGTAAAAAGGGAAAGGGCGGCCCCTTAACTGAGGAAAGAGCGACCAACTCGAGAAGGAAGGAACAACCCTTTTCTGACCGTGGAAAATTTATGTGGCATGCTGGTAAGGTATGTTTGAGGCGTGCATCCGTGGCCTATGGGTATGCTAGGGGATATTTAGAGAGCTAGGGGTGTGCTAGATTAGCCTGTGGAGGTTGGCGAAGGGAATGAGGATGGATTGTGATGTGATGGAGCTTTTAATGATTGAGTAGTGCAATGTAGCGTCTTTGTCTTGACAAGAAACGTTGATATTGTAGAAAGTTTGCGGGTTCTATATCTAATCACAGATTTGAGGTTAAAGGGACACTTTCTTTCTGCTGCGGTGAGCTGGAAGCAGAAAATTATTAGAGAAGGGAAGATATGAGATGGGGCTTAGTGCGTTTAGCTTGAAATAGGGGATTGTTTTGATATAATGAGTTGGAAGAAGTAATATGATGGTGATCATGAGGCTATATCCGTGTGCTAAATTAGTGTACTAGGGGCGCTAGGTTATTTGCTCTAATTTTCGAATTAGTATTATTTCCTCAAACCTAGGCGTCAACATGCCCCCGTTAAACTACAATCTCCCCCTTCATAACCCGCACAGCCGACCCCCCCAACACAACACTCTTTACATCCCCCGTCCCCTTCTCAAGCTCAACCTCCGTCTTGATCTCGCTCGGCCTTCCCATATCAACACCTTGATTAATCTCAAACGAGGTGGTTACAGAGCTACCATCAGACGCACTCTTCCCCCCCTCACTCAACACCTTCTTCGCCCAATAAACCGAAAACGCCGACGCCGCGCTCCCCGTCGCCGGATCCTCCAACGCACCCAAATTCGTCACCATCCTCGCACTAATCCGCACCGTCCCGTCTTCTTCGCGGCCGTTGTTGACAAAATACCATGTCCCCAGCAGACCGCCAGTGAACCAGGGATGGTCCAGGTTGCCGCGGAGCTTGGTGGCGTCGATCGAGCCGGAGACGCTTGACAGGGCCTCATTTGAGGGGAGCTCTACCATGACGAAAGTGAGTTCCTTGACGATTGAGACGACCGATGATGGTCCGACGATTTTTTCCGCTACGGAAGCTGGAATTCCGGCCCCAGCGGCTTCCTCGGGGGACAGCTGATGGCTGTGGGCGTGGAAATCATGAGGGACCTCGATGAACGCCATTTCCCGCTCAGCATCAAACCGATACGGGATCGGACCTGCTTTGGTGATGATCTTTCTGCCGATTCCAGAGTCGGAGCTTGGTGATTGATAGGCTGAAAGGATATGGGCTGCCCCTATGGTTGGGTGCCCAGCAAATGGTAACTCGGCATCGGTCATGAAGATATCAATTCTATGCTCTGTAGCGTCTTGGTCTTCCGACTCATGGATGAATATGGTCTCGGAATAGTTAAATTCTCGAGCGATAGTCTGCTTCTGGGCCTGCGCTAGAGTGTTTCCTGGTGGTATGCGAACGACACCCAGGGGATTGCCGGCGTAGCGGGAGGTGGTGAAGACATCCAGTGTCTCGTATTGGAGACGGGTTGGGGTGGGCATGATTAGTGTGCACTTCACTGTCGATGATGATGATGATGGTTTCAGGGATGAAAAAGGAAGGCTTGTTAATAGAAATATTTATTTAGTTGTGTCCGTGACTCATCACTTTAATACCTCTCTTTTGGGTAACTGAGTAATTGCTAACTACTGTAATACATCACGGGTTTTCGTTTGTAGTGGCCTTATCTAGCCAGAATCCTAAGGCCAGAATCATATCCATGGAGCGTGAAGGTAATATATTGAGGCCACCGAGTGTGGCATGAAAACACCAGAAGATAACTATTACTACTACTACTCCATCCTATAAATAATGAAAATTCGAAGAGGAATGGTTTCCAAGACTGAATCAGGGAGAGAATATGAAAGAGGGCGTAAGGGCGTTCGTGGAGAAGAGAATACCCGAGTACGAGGCGAGCAAGTTATAATCCGACGAATACGGAAGACTATATGCGATACAAACACATGGCACCAAACGTTTAATAAACTAACTGCAATAGCAGTTAGAATCTTTCGATATCTATCTCAAGCGCCTAATCTCCAATCTAAAGTCTATATCTATATAATGTTTCATCAAATATGATAACCAAACTAATTAGTGCGATGTAAATGTCGCTCTTAAAGACAAAAAAAAAGAGCCATATAATAAACAAAAAAAAAAAAAAATTTGTATGTCATAGAAACATATGTAATGAAAGGTCGACTATTCGGCTTTCTTAGTAGCTTTGGTCCTCAGCCTCATTAGAAGGTAGACCATGCTGTACGAGCTGATCGCGAAGATGACGACGATGGCAGCATCTCTCCAGCCGTAGTAGTAGTCCTTTAAGTTGATAGTGTAAAGGTAGTCGCTGCCCTGTCGGTACTGACAGACTTTGCAGCCCGAGGTCGCGTCTGGGTTGACGAGGTTTGCTCCAGAACCCATTCCCTGGAGATAATCTGTCAGGTATGATGCGCAGGTTGTTCCGTTTGGTGTATCGAAGATGGCGAATTCTTGCTCGGAACAATTGACTGTCTTATCGTAGATATCAAATACTAGCATGCTACCCATCAGATAGTTGAAAGGATTGAGGTAGTATATCCAGTACCTCCAGAAGCTCTGGATCTGTGCGTATGGGACTAGGACTCCGCAGAACGACACGAGGGTACCGATAATGACAGGGTTGCAGAGTGAGGCAAAGGTTGCGTTAGGTGCGTATGCAGCGATGAACTGACCAATGCCGGTGTAGATGAACTCGTACATAAGCATGACGAACAAGGTCGCACCGGCTTTGTTAGAGTCGCTGGAGAAGCCGACAGTGTAGTACCAGCACACGAAGTAGAGTACGGCGCAAACGCAGAGATACGGGATCTCAGAGGTAACCAAGCCGGTAACAAATGCAATCCACGAATACATCTTGGACTTCTTCTCTCGGGCCTCGTAGATGCTGCGTCGTTCGATAAAGAGCGGCTGGAGCTGGTTAATTACACCAGGCGCCACAAAGATGAAATTGAAGATCGTGAACAGCGCGAGCTGCAGATCGCTGACGCTGTCACCAATCATCCAGAATGAAAACCCATTGAACAATGCAGATCCGATGTGCAATGCAAATTTGTTGTTCACATAGTCTGTATTGCGGTATAGAGACACGTTCATCCGTTGACTAACAATCTTAGTCTGCTCCCATAGAGACATGGCGAATTCGTGGCCGTCGTCAATTGTACCAGGGGGTTTGGCTGCCGCGTCCTTAATGATACTGTCTAGCTCTTTAGTGACACGTTCGTGTTCCGGTGACTCTAACCAGATCTTGTTCCAGTCCCTACCCTGGGACAAATGGCCAGATACAACGTCGATCATGTGTTCTGCTGGGTTTGCCTCCAAGGGGCATGGAGCCCCATAGCGTCCGAAGTACTCCTTGATAGTCTGTGCCTGGTCCCCAATATCGCCAAAGTAAACAGACTTTCCACCTTTGGCGAGAAGCAAGAGCGTATCGAACTGTGCAAACAACTGAGCTGAAGGTTGATGGATTGTCACTAGAACTGCTTGGCCGACATCTGCGAGCTTCCTCAGAAATCGAACAGTGTTGTATGCGGATTGGCCGTCCAAGCCAGATGTGGGCTCGTCTAAGAATATGAGGATACTGGGCTTTGAAACAAGTTCGACGCCGATGGTGACGCGTTTCCTCTGCTCTACAGATAGACCGGCGCCAACCTGCCCAATGAGGGTGTCGGCAATGTCGTGCAGCTCTAGTAGGTCAATGATAATATTGACGTACTTTAGCTTCTCCTCTCTCGGAGTATCGCGAGACTGACGGAGAAGGGCGGAGAATTCCAAGGCTTCTCGGACGGTGGCAAACGGTTCATGTACATCGAGCTGTTCGCAGTATCCAGCGGACCTCTGGAACGAGATAGGGACATCACGTCCATCGACCAAAATAGACCCCTTAATCGTCCCGTCTGATTTTCGTTGGGCTAGCACGTCAAGCAGCGTCGTCTTACCAGCACCAGAAGAGCCCATTAGAGCTCCGAGCATGCCAGGCTTGACCCACCCCTGAACATCATCTAGAAGAACGCGATCTCCAGAAGGTGTCTTGACCGTATACGACAGGTTCTTCCAGGTGAAGACGGAAGTGTTGCGAATCAGTTCTTCATCGACATTATCATTCTCAACGACAGTTCCAGAAAAACTTCCGGCGGGGGTCTCTTTCCGAACCTGTGCTTCCTCGTCAACTTGAATAGCCTTAAACTCTTTCGTGGACTCTCGGGGAATCAGCAGAGATGGGCCACTGTCCGATGCGGCACGCCATTTGGTAGTCGCAACAATGGTGATAACGACAAAAAAGAACCACCAAGCCCAGACGATGCCGAAGTTTCTCCACATAGTTGAATAGCTGTAGCTGAGAGAACCAAGATATTGATCGCCCGTAAGTGTAACCTGGCCTTGAACTGCACCCCCAACGCCAGCACATGACTGGTAAGCGGAGTCTATGTATGTGGCACCGTTGGGAACGAGATTTGGGCCAATACACGGGATTGTTTTGCCATGGAATTCATTAGACAGTAAAGCTGAGAAACCGTAGGCCAGGGGGTCAATCCAATATATCCACACAAACCAGGGATGCATCTCCGGTTTTGTGATCATGTATCCTGTGTACATGATCAACGCAGATACAAGGAAGCCTGAAACTTTAGAGGCCCCGTCAAACGTGGAGAAGGCAGCACCAATCCCTCGGAACATGGCGGTCATACACATGGTTGTCGCTACCACGATAATCCAAAATGTGAAGAAAGCCGAAGCGGTGGCTGTTAGGCCCACCATGAAGTAGAGGACGATCGAGAAAATGCTGACTTGGAACAGAATGACTGGAATATCTGCTGCGATCTGTGCAATGCAGAATGCTGCTGGGTGGAAATATGCGAATTGTTTATGCTTGATCAGAACAGGCCGTCCGCTGAAAGAGTCGGTCACTTCTGACATTGCCATCAAACTGTTGTAGAGCAACGCAAAGAAGAGGGCGCCGGATTTGATAAAGAGACCACCGGAGTTGTTCGGTGCGTTGTAAAACAGCGAACCGGAAATCAAGGCCTGCACGAGAGTGGAAATTTGCTTGATGAGAAAAGTGGCCTTATCTCCCCATATGATCTGATATTGTCGGGTGATACAAGCTTTAACCTGTTGTGGAAAGCTCGTTGTGAAGGAACTCGAGGCCGGAAGGCGCTTGTGTTTCTCCTCTGCCACTGCTTGTTTAAACTCCTCCGTCCACGCCTTGGCCTGTGCAGTGTTTGGATAGTCGGCCTCTGCCGCCATCCTCTCCTGTATTTGTGATTTCTCATACTCAGCGAGAAGCATGGTAGCATTCCTCGGGAAGCTATTCTCATAGCCATCTCGTATTTCTCGCTCTGTTGGCACCGTGACTCCTGTAAGATAGTCGGCTACATTGGCCCCATTCCCGCAGATGAATCCAAGATCCTCCATGAATGGCTTGGCCTCTTTTGTTGGGCCGTAGTATATCTGCTTTCCGCCATCGAGCACAAGGACTTTATCGAAAAGATTGTAGATTCCGTTACCAGCTTGGTATAACGTAACGATGGAGGCAATTCCAAGAGTATCAGTCAACGCCCGCACGGCCTTTGTGTAATCGAGAGCTGAACTTGCATCCAAACCACGGGTACTATTGTCCCAACAGAAGACGGAGGCATTTGTCGCGAGAGTTTCGATGATCGATACACGCTTCCTCTCACCTCCAGACACTCCGCGAACGAATTCGTTTCCAACTTTGGTGTCATTTGTGTGCTCGATGCCCATAGACTCAAGAAGGAACTGCTTCCTCTCTTTTTGGGATTGTTGCGAAGAGTCGACTCCATTGGGAAGCTTAAAAGGGACCTTAAGCCGAGTAGCGAAATCCATGGTCTGGCCGACAGTCAAAGTCGGGAAAAAAAGCTCTTCTTCGGTGTTCATCACGATCTGGCCACGATACTGCTCTGCCTCCTTAGCATTCATGGAGCCATACTGCACATTGCCCGTGCAGGAAGAGTAACCAGCACGTCTATTAGCAAGCATCTTCAGCAGGGTGGTACACCCAGACCCGGGACGGCCCAGGACCAAAAGCATCTCTCCGGGCTTCACGCAGCCATGGCTGTTATCCAGAATCGTCTTCAATGCCGGTTTATGTCGAGTCTCCCTGATCTTTTCCAGGATATTAAACTGGGAGAAAACATTTTCGCTGACGGCCGCATCCGCACTGACAACCTCGACCGATAGATTTTGCCATGTCACACCCAACTGTCGACCTTTAAAACCGGACTCAACATCACGCCGATGTAACTCCTCCACTCTCCCAGACAGCTTCCAGTCGTTTGTTTTGATGCTTCCGGCTTTCTCATCAGCCCCGGTTGGCTCTAAGAGTGTAACGACACTTTGAGTCTCGGATTTGTTTACCGCCTCGCCTGGCGACTTGATATCTGAGGCTGGGGTTCCCATGGTCGAAGCAGGGAGTAAAGCACAACGTAGAATCAAACCAAGTAAAAACCCGGAGGGGGCGGTCGTCTATCCATATATACCTCTAGCTGGCGACCGAGCCGGGCAGCCTACAAATTTATAATCTAGATCAACCAGTGTTGCGGACTCTGACAGTGCCAATTTCAGTGGAGCTGACTCCAGGTGTCTTCCTTCTTGCCTGCGTTTTTTCCCATATGAAAACGGGGCCGGAACTTATAGACATCGCCGTGTCGATAAGTTCCGCGATATCTATAAGTTCCGGGCCCGTTTTCCTATGAGTAACAATGGATATCTCACTCTATACTTTCCTAAAATAGATACCCACCTTCAAAACGGAAATCTCAGGGCCAATATCAAACCAATGGAAGCCGATCCAACGGAGGCGATAATCCTTGGTTCCGCTTAGTCATCGGTTTCCTCGATCTCAGGTATGCCCGAATCTCTCCCGAATGCCCGCTTAGTCAAGTCTGGCAAGGCCAGGGCTTACTAAGCGGAGATCGGAGAGCCGCTAACTTTTAAGGCATTTTTGGGGGCAACGCCCAAAGGCCCGCCACCTTCGCTCCGGCACCGAGGGCCCCGAGGCCCCGGCGTGAGGTCGTAGGGGCATGCTCCCATGACAAAATGTCGTCAAGCAACAGCAAGCCTCAGGGGGATTTTCCGCGAGCCACTCACAGTCATTGATATAGGAGTTCCTGCCATTGAATTATGCATTGTGTTGGCTTTGTTAAGGAGGAGCGGTTTGGTGACTTGCGACCATTCACACTACTCCGTAACGAGTAAACTCGACCCGTACAGTAGGAATTGGTAGCGCTAGCACCTTCAGTGCTGGCGACTGTGCAAAATTGGCGCTTTGATATCGTTACAGCCTCGTAAAACCAGCCAATCGCGAAATTTGTCATTTTATATCCAATCAATATATCGGGGTTAGCTATAATGTCATATAGTTAAGATAAAACCAAGTCGCCAGAACCACACAAGTCAATTATCGTAGTCATACGTATGGCTGGAATATTGCTGTCCCAGGCTGTCTAATCGGACGGAAATGATGCTGGGCAAAGTTCTAAAAGATTCCCTACCTGTATATTTCTATTTTGAGGCTAGAAGCTATAGTAAGCTATAGTTCGTATTATCTATCAAAATCTGATACCGCGTTCAGTTCCATAACCTGTATACCATTACACACCTAACTATTATGATTGAGATTCTCCTGTTTAGCTTTGCTAATAGCGCACTTTCCCAGCCTTCTTAACTCCGCAATGAACTCATCTACAAGATTAATATGGAAGAGCTCATTCATGGTGGGTTGACGGATAGGCATTCCCTTAATCAAATCGGGTGCCTTGTTGATCAACTCTAAATCTTGAGCTGCCTGCGGGTCTAGAGGGTTTAGAAGGATATTGCAAAATATTGTCAATAGAGCCGACATTGGATAGAAAAGAATCATCCTAGGTAGGTTTTAGCGACGTGAAGGTCTATCAGAAGTTGACAATGGATGCTTGAAACAACGTACCAGAAACAATCATCTTCGAGAACATGCTGCGCCGTATGTAGGTATAAAATCGATGATCGACTCGCTTCTACCGCTAATTCGAGACTTGAACTCACTCCTTCTATGACACTACTCTGACCATCAGCCCAGGCCCTGCATCGACCGCTAGCTTCATGTATTATAGCCACGCAGTGATGGTAGGCCAGCCGCGATACCACAACTTGCATGTCCATCTCACTATCGGTTGGTGTGTCGTGTGAAAATGATATAGTAGGCCTAAATCCCAGAGGTAATGATATTCTCCATCTCTCTAGGTCGTTGTCGAGTTCTCGTATGTCCCTTAAAAGTTCGGCATCGGATTTTTGTAGAGCTCGGGCTGAATAGAGAGAGTTGTACGCTCTTGATTTGATCATGGTCAAACGTAGATCGCCCGGGAATAGGGGGATATCACGAGAGGAAGAGTTAGAATATTGATTTGCGTATACCCGATCTAAATAACCTGGAGGAAGAGTAAGATCGCAGTGTTCGTCGTTCATCGATGGAGGCTGTCCAGTTCGCAGAGATAGTTCCTTGTCAAACGTATAACAAAGCCAAAACAAATTCCGGCGATGGTTTTTTGTTCGGGATACAGTTTCAGCGGAAGACGACGTTTGACTAGCAATAGTTGAATCATGTAGAGTATGAGCACCCAGCATGAAGGCAAAACGGGCAGCTATCGAATTCATGACGGCTGCAGATTGCTGATTGCCACCAAAGAGTTGGTATATTGACTAGGCACCAAAGGTTAGTCACAGGTGAGAGATAAAAGCAAAATATCTTAAACATTACTAAAATCCCATGACGAAGAACAGAATTTGCTTAGTAAGAAAGAGTAGTGTTATCTTTGGAGAGCAAGGATATCATCGGATAGAGAAAAACATGAGAATATGAAAGCAAGGTTACTAACTAGCATTATAGCTGTTTGCAGCGAGTCTGTTGTTATATCTTGAAGAGCCGGGGCGGCCAAGCTTTGAGCCTTCCAGGCATATGCCTCGCTGTCTAGCGGTAGCCCTGTGCTACTTCCACCACTATGGACGTTGAATATGGATACAAAGGCGAGAAATGCAAAGATGCATGCCTTTGCGCTGGCATGCCCGGTAGGCTGGAAACTTCCTCGCTGGTAGGCAAGATTTATTGTATCTTTAAATAAGACTTTATCGATAGTAGGGAACACAAGAGACAAAATGTGTGAGCTGTATTCCAGGGCTAATCCTTCAACGATCTCTCTGTCAGGAAGGTGGACGCTGTCCTGCAGCAATTGCATGTCCCTAGGGACCGAGTTCATGTGGAGGTTGCGCTGGTTCTGCCACGGTGGTCCAAATGCATAGAATTTCTCTAACGCAACTGTCTGTCCTGTGCGTGATTTGATCCATTGTTGGCCCTCCGGCAAGAACAATGGGATGCTATTGTACGAGCTGATCTCTCTAAGCTTGAATCCAGCAAAATGTAGATTTCCCAAAGATGCGGAGAATGTTGGTGCAATTCTTGTGCCAATTTTCGTAATGGCAGAGGAGTCTTTGTTGGTATCGCGTCCTACAAACAGGTTAATTGTTGACAAAGGAGAAAGATGGCAAGAACTTGAAATTTTTACTCCTCTCCGTACTTGGGAAGAAAAATTGTAGATAAAGAGTGGGCATGAATATAATTTTAGAAAAGAGAAGAACAAGTATTAAAAAGGTATTCGTACTAGATTCTTCAGACCCTAACTTTTGACTTAGGAGATTCTCAATCCTTTCAATGCGTTCGGCCAACTCTGTGTCCCTACTATATCCACTAATTTAATATTTAGCAACACTGACTAGTAAAATCTAGATATAAGGGAAGGGGAGGCACATACTCTCGATTTTTTTTCTTCCGGTTTGCTGGAGGAATCCTGTCGAAAGTGCATTGAAGATTGTGATGCTTGCACCAGTTACATTGCAGGACGTTGGTGTCACATTTTATCTAAGGTACGTGGTTATCATTTGCAAATCTTCAGACCTCAATTGCAGAAGAATCCTCGAGAATCTTAGTACCTTTCTTTTATAACAAGAATCGCACGCCTTTGCCTTTGCAGTGCGTTTACGACTCCGGCCTTCCGGCGTCTCGTCCTCGGAGTTTGGAGTGGATGGCACAGGTGTGTCCATACTAACTCAGTAGCATTGAACCTGGTAGATCAAAAAAACAACTAGTTTAGTTAATGGGCAGGCGCATCACGAACAGATATGGTGATAAAACAGTGGAGTCACGATCTCAAGAGTCTACAAAGTATATTTCGCTAGACCCAGTTATTTTTCAAACTGGCTTCGTCATATCACAAATCTCAAAAATGTCACGTGAGCTTAATAGGGGTCACAGCTTTAATATTGCAACCAAGGATATCTTGTTTGGGGTTGATCTAATTCATAGAATATGTCGACCTAGATTAAATAGCGCACTCTCACTAACGCTGCCAAAAACAAGCACGTGGAAGTAAGAAATATATTCCAAAAGTACATGAGGCTTGACACCGTGTATGGGCTACTACTAATGGAGATATTAGGCCTTGCCGTGAAGGGTCCAGAGAAGTCATTTAGCAGATAGGACAGGCTCTCAGCAGGATGTCTTCCCAGCGTAGATGGCCAGCGCAGTATCGGAGGCCAGGGTGGCGGTAAACTGGCCGCTCGAATTCACCGTCACGTAGGTGTTGCTCTGCACATTGCAGTAGGTGCCTGCGGGCAGTGAAGTTTGGAATGTCTGGGTAACCGAGCCCGATTCGTGGTTAATGGCGACGTATCCCTTGCTGCCGCGTCCGAAGCCGATGGCATTGTTGCCATTGTCCCACCAGTTTGTCAGCGCTTGGCCGCGGACGGCGTTGCGGAAGGCGACCATGCGCATGATCTCCACCCAGGCGTGCTGGCATTTCCAGCCGTCCTGCCAACAGGCGTTGACAACGCCGTTGTTAGGCGGTCCGGCATCGTTGTCGGAGAATTCGTAGCCGGAGTGAACATCAGCGGCGCCGTAGGGGTGGGCGAGCATGAAGACGGAAGCCAGCGTGTACTTGGCGTTGTCCTTGTAATTGAGGGTGGCACCATTGCGCTCCGTGTCGTGGTTGTCGACGAAGACGGCGGCGACAGAGCTGCCCAAGTAGCCCCAGCCCTCCCCGAAGTTGCTTAGATAGGCGAGCTTCTCGCTGTTGAAGACACGCTTGAGGTCATAGGCGTAGCGGAACTCTTGGACGTCGCCATTGCCGGTGTATTCGGTGGGCTGGACAGCCTCCCCAGCGCCGTAGATGACTTCCTGCTTCCAGTACGCGGCCGGGTTAGCCAGGCGGGACTTGATATTGGCAAGGTCTTCGGTTGCTATATGCTTGGCGCCGTCGACGCGGAAGCCGTCGACGCCGAGACTGATCAGGTCGTTTATGTAGCCGGAGATAGCCTTGCGGGGGTACTCTTCGTTGGTGTCCAGGTCGGACAAGCCGACAAGTTCGCAGTGCTGGACGTTGAAACGGTCAGCGTAGTTGGAGACCTGGGCGGTGCAGTCGTCGAAGTCATAGGAGGAGTACAGGCCCGGGTAGTTGTACTTGGTGTACGACGTTCCGCCGGTGCCAGTGCCACTGCCGGCAGACATGTGGTTAATGACGGTGTCGACGACGACCTTGACGCCGGCTCCGTGGCAGGTATTAATCATGTTCTGGAAGGACGTGCGGTCGCCGAGGCGGCCGGCAATCTTGTACGACACAGGCTGGTACGAGGTCCACCACTGCGCGCCCTGAATATGCTCGGCGGGCGGAGAGACCTGAACATAGCCGTAGCCGGCGGGACCGATAGTGTTGGTGCACTCCTTGGCGACGGAGTTAAAGTTCCACTCGAAAAGGACGGCAGTGACGTCCTTGGTGCCGGGCGGTGAGGCATTGACGACAGGAGGGGTCACGACCATGAGGCCCGCGGCTATCAGCGCCACGGCTGGAGCGAGGCCGGTCTTGCGTGCCATGATGGAGGTTTCGGAGCCTTCGCGGAAACTTTTACACCAACAGTGTCAAGGGCTTAGGAGTACGGAGAACACACACAACAGGATAGAACAAACTTGGTAATATTGACTGCTGTATGATGAAGAGCAAAGAGAGAACATCTACCTATTATATATCTTCGTTCGTACGAGATGGGACACTGTTCAATGGGAAATCCTAAGCACGAGCTTGCTACCTAGTAGTTAGGCCATCATTTAGAATCGTCCAAATCATCATATTTGACCGAGCGAGAAATTTCCGCGGCTTGGAATTCATTTACTAGCGTTAGTGAGAATGATATTCACGCTGGGTCCTCTCCTCGTCTAGCGCGCTAAAGATCGACCCCGCCATCTACATGTCACCTAGTTAGTCGGGCCGTTATCCACGTGCCGTACCTAGTCGGCCCGTTATCAGGTTTAAAGCTTCTAGTCGGTCCTTTGTTTATGTGCCTCATCGACAAACATTGCAAAATCTTACAGGACCGTGCCTCGGCCCAGTCGGCTTGCCCTTGGAAAGTAGTGCCGCTAGTTTACCCCGTGGGGTTGCAGTGCGTTCTAGATGTAAGTGTTATGTCGCAGGCCCTGCGGCGGTATTAAGTTGGCACTAGAACGCTAGACTATGCGGGGTGCAGGCTAGGATTACATGCTGTCTCGGCCGTTAATAAATCTTCGGCAAATCTTTTATAGTTTGCACGTACGCCGCCTATTGGTGCAAGCCCAAGAACATTGCTGTGCCCCGCGTTTTGAGTTTCACCCGCCATGCAAGCCTCCAACGCACCCCTCGCCCCATTTTCCGGGGTGGTTGTGGAGGAAGACATGCCAATCCGTCCAGTGTCTTCTTCCCCACGTTCATCACTAGCGCCCATAAGATTATCATGGCCTTCCCAATACAGTGACCAAGAAGACGATGGCCATTCTAGCGGAGGGCTGTGTCTTGTATTTCTAATCACAGTTAGAGGCCGAGAAAATAATTTCTTCGTGCTTTGATGAGCTAGCTGATGCGTATGTGCATATATTCTAACACTACTCTTACAGATATTAAGCCATCTCGCCGAACCAGTCCGTATCTATAGTGGCCAAGGTCTGCCTATTGGTGGTCTCTCTTCTACAGAGGTAGAGTTACCCCTTCCGTAGGTGCCGATGTCGGCTTCCTCGTCGTGCACGTAGGCATCATTGTTGCTCCCTGACATTGAGCGGTCGCTCACTGTGTAGAGTCTCTCCCTCTGGTTGGCACTGTTCCTCCAAGACGTTGAGCGACCTCCCGCAGTGTAGAATCTCCCTCCCTGGCTCATGTATGTGGCATCGCTCCTCGTGGACGCTGGGCGGGTCCTGTCATCACCTGCCCGTCCATAACGGGCAGTTTCTTCCCCTAGATGGCGTCTCTGTGTTGGCTGCATGTATGCATCATCATCACTCTCTGTGGACGAGAAATCCTCATCCGAGGCAGGTGTATAGTCGTTCCTCCGTGCCCGGCTCAAGTTATCCATGTCGTAACCACGCTCAGCTCCTTCACTAGAAGGCATATCATCTATCGGGGAATTGGCGACTGCCTCATTAGGAGCTGCCTGTCGAGTCTTTCTGCGCTCCTTCCTGTCCTCGGGCTCAAAACACCGGTAGATGACCGACCCTATGATCGCAAAAAGAGCAGCCACCCAAGGCCCCCACTGCCCAACGGCATTAGAGTTCTCTTCAACAGGGATGTTTCGCATCGACCACTCGATCATGATCACAAGTGGTACCCACACGACTGATCCGATGACAACACATGCCCCTATCAATGCATAACCCTCCTTATCGGATGCCGGGCCATACCCAGGTCGTATTTGCGGCTCGTCGCTCGCTGCCTCATATCGCTCCTGGAACGTCTTTTTCAGACTCATAAACGATAAAACAATCCCGAATCATGCCATGGTGCCGGGTAAGATAGTAAAAAACATCATGCTCCATCTACCAAGCCCGCCGTTCACAGGATCCCCCCAGATAACCGTGGCCGCATCTTGGGGCTTTAGTACGGATCCGCGGGTAAGGAAGCAGTCATATATGCATTCGAGGTTCTGACTCCCATTAAGTTGCGTAAGACTTGTGAGCAGGGTCTTGTCTGGCAAGAAGCATGCCACCTCTGCATTGCTATTCTGTGGGGGACCACCTGCGTCGTTGACGAGAAATAAGGCTAGAGTGCCGGTGATGATCATAGTGATAAACCAGAACTTAACGACTGCCACCCCTGCCCGGTTCTTGCGCAATGTCGACGAGAAGCATATTAAAGCTGGGAACATGCTCACGCTCACCATGGCTATTAAAGCAATGCTTAGTGAGTCGAGGTCCAGGATGGGTGGATTCCGCCAGTGCGTTGCAAAGATGATAAAGATGTGGATCGCTGTCGTGGCGCTGAAGGTCATGGCTGAGGCAAGGGCGCCGATGACAAGCCACTCAAAATGCTGCCCGCAGACGGCAAAGATGAGAGATACGTAGAATAGTACCCGGGGGAGGACGCCGTACTGTCCGCTCATGGGATACACGCAAGAGACTTGATTGTCGATAGGTGTGTCGTCAGAAGGTGCATGGGCTGAGGCGTGAGTAACGAGGAGAGCAATAGCGAACTGGAAGAAGCGATGAGAAAACATATTAAAGATGGTAAGGCGTGCAGTAGTGTGGAGCTATTTGACGACGATGTTAAAGACAAGACTGCTCGAAGTAATGAAGGTATAGTAAAGAGTATAAACCGGAGGCGCGCAAAGTTAGAGGCTGTCGAGAGTGCCTATTTGGAGTATAGTAAGTACCGAGAACCTGGTTATTTGGTGTCCTAGAGCAGAGAGTAAACAGAAAGAATGTAATAGGGGACTGCAGATGTATCGAGAAGTTACTGGGGGGAAGAAGGAGACGGGGGATAAAAAAGAAGCAGAGATATATAAGGCTATCAACTCAGCCAGGCACGGAGTGTCGGTGGCGATATTTCCGTTAAGCTTGTCTGTACAACTCTCATGGCAAGGCGCAGCAAACGGGTAGTTTCGCAGCCAGGCACCGGCAGCCATAGGTAAGGCACGGCAGTAGCCAGGCATCGGCGAGGCAGGGAAAAGGGGAGAGAGAAGCTGATTTGCCAATGTCTCTAGCGCTGAAGTTGAAACTATAACAACCGCTATCACTTTTGAGATATACTTGACAACAAACCAATACGCCTCATAGTATTATGAAAGACCCCAAAACTCGGAGATCCTATACCTCCCTCGTCGTCGGTTTGACAGCGCTTCGCCCTGTCTGTGCGCTGGGCGCTTCGGGGCGTCCTGGCAGGCACACATACCAGTAACCATATAAACAAGTTCAACGCATTTGGCTGATTATGCTCCTGTTTCTGATACCTTACATGCTTGTTGTAGATATAGTTGAGCCGCGCGCAGCTGGTCTTTCTTGGCTGTTTTGTCGACCTATCTAGAGGCTTTCTCTAGCCGCGCATCTCGACACGGCAGACAGCCTTGTCTTTTCCACGAAGCCTTGTCCCCTTAAACGTGCCATAGAAGCCAATAGGTTATCAGGTACCAATCTCTGATGGTCCAGGCCCTGCGGTTCCTTCCGGAGCGTCCTTTCAGGCGACTAATAACTACACCGCACATATACAAGGCGAGTATCCCCTGGATTTCCACGGCGAGTTGTGTTGGCGCCAGGCGTCGGGAGGATTGCAGCATCGACAGTGCCTAAATATAACCATAAGAATGCGCATACTATATTGATCTAGCTACGATTCCACTCGATATACTCTGGGTTCTAGCTCTTGGGCTAGTCTCGGAGAGGAAGCCCATCCTCGTCGGCAGAGCTGATCTCTAGTATGATCGCCCCCAGCATTGGCGCTAAGTGTGGGGGCTGCGGAGATACTTACTTTCTAGCTCAATATCTCGTGCTTCTATCCGCTGCTGTGACGTCTCTGGGAGAAGAGGCGCTTGAGCAGCATATAGGTGACAAGACGCTAAATGGAGGAAGGTCCTGGGATTTTGAAGTTTCGTTAAATTAGGCTGGGGGCCGACGCCACACGTCTGTGGCGTCAGTCATCAGCTCTGTACTAACCCCTTCATCTAGATTATATATCCGGTTATCCCTAACACAGGGGTAATTAGGCTCCAGGTGACTCTGGGTCTCTGCTTCCCTGACCATGGCAGCCGCCTGGGACCGGTTTACAACAGGCTCATACGGCTTCGTTGCTAACGTGAGTAATAATTTTGACAAACCTGGAAGTCCTCATCCAGTCTACTCATACAGTATACTCCGAACCAGTTTATTCTACTCCCACATCTATACAGCCTTTTATTTTATTTTCAGCTCAGCACTACGCACCTTCCCTACTTATTCATGCTATCCACCAAGCTGTTAAGTGGCGGTCTCTTCCGGCATCCATTCACGACGCACTACGCACTGCGAAGATGCCATTTAACTCCCTGCCAAACGAAATACTCACCCAAATATGTTCATGTTTGTGTTTTCACTGCCGAAACCCCAGAATGTTCCCAAACTCAAACACTAAAGAGTCACGCATGGACAAGATTACGCTGGCGCGTCTGTGCCGGGCGTCAAAGATGCTATGCTCCTTCGCGCAGCCTGTTCTATTTCACTACTATGCGACTGGCAATCTCGCTCGATCGGTCCGCACCGATTTTCAGGAGTATAATCGCAGTTGGGATGTGGAATACTGGAATTTCGAAGACGATAAACTTCCAGCCTTCCTTCGCACTCTCATCACCCGTCCCGACTTGGCGCTTTGCGTTAGATCTCTACAGCTTCAGGGCTTTGGGGATCAAGATCTTTGCAGCCCTGACCTCATGCGGCTTCTTTTTAATGCTGGTAACGCACTTAATTTTAAGCCCCCAGCTGGCTGGCGCTGGAAGGGCTGGGCTGAAGACCCTGAGGACTGGTCTGATTATGAGCCGCCTACCAACCGCACTTATATCGTATCTTATGAGAATTTCAACCCTGACTTCCTCGATTTCCATGATTGGCTTAGGGCACTAGCAATCGCTCTTACACCACGCACTAAAATGCTAATGTATGTTTCCGAAGGGCTTTCCGAATTGGATTTGTTCAAGGAGACCAAAACGGTGCTACCAGCGCTCAAGACACTCGCACTGAGGGGCCCTAACGATGAAGACTATTTTTTGTCTAGCATACACCCCCTTCTTACCGCTGCGCCGAACCTGGAGACATTATATGCGCTAGATTGCAATGGCGTAAAAAATAATCCGTCTAGATATTCTTTAATGGCTAAAGGGGATATGTGGATAGAAAACCTTGCTGTTAACAAGGTGCATAAGTTAGTGCTTGATGAGATTCCTCCAGCAGCCTTTGAGAAGTTGATCGAGCGATTTGTTCAATTAGAAGATCTTGAGTACTACATCTATAGTTGGGCGAACTATCCTAATATTATGCAAGCTATTTCTCCGACGAAAGGGAGGCTTAGGAGGCTCTGTTTTGGATATTTACCACCACCTGCACCCGGCCACTACGAGATCAGGCTACCAGACAACGACTATGCAACCATCACATCATTGCAGGAATTCACTCATCTCGAGGAGCTCGTTATTGACCAGGCACTGCTCTACCGCAAATATGATGGTCCTAAAGGTACAATACTAGTGTCACTGCTACCACCCTCTATTCGAAGAATACATCTCACGTATGTATACAAGAGCATGTACGAAGATTTGATGAGCCTCGCCCGTGAAGCACCAAGAAGCTTTCCTAATCTTCGAAGCCTAAAGATCGGTCTCTCGAGTCCAATACCTCCCGGCAGAATAGCGGAGATTGAGAAAATGAAAGCAGTGGAATCTACCTTTGTCAGTATGGGCGTGCATGTGTCATGGGCGGAGGATTTGAAGGGGCCGTTTTTGTACACGGCGATTCCGGGCGGAGCTCCTGGCTTGACAGTAACCCATGTGCCTGCCTCCTCGGGAGTATGCGAGTAATACGAATGTGTTCAAAATGGGTTGTGGTTATGAATAAATTGATAGGTTGATGGGAGTTTTGAGTTTTAATTATAAAACAAAACCTGCAACTACACCTGCTTCGACTACTTTAAAAATGATCATTACTCGCAACATTCACGAGAACAGAGACTTCTTCACTTCCGCTGCTGACCAATAATCTCCCTCGCTGCTAATTTGCGCTTTCTAACATTATCAGTGCTATGATGGCCTTCGCCACAATCCTTTTCCGTAGTCGGGTAGAATGTTTCATGGGCATCCTAAATTAGCATATTTTGCAAAAGCAATACGGGCGGAAAGGCGTTACTAAGAGAGCTTAACTAGCGAAGCTCCTCAGGGTCCAAAGACATGAGTGGTTACCTGAAGAACGAAGAGGTCAGTTGAGGAAATTAAGCCATTGACACTTGGATTAAGCCATCGCTAACTGAAATACCAATGAGTCGCTTTAAGTGAATCGGTTCAGTAAAAAACAAGCCCGAATTAACAGCCAGCCGCAGTAAATAGTCACACCACTATTAGGTCGTATGTGAATGTTTTTCGATTGTAGTGAAATATAAGAAGTGACAGAGGTTAAATGGAGGACAGATCCTGGGATTTGTCATTTCCGCTATGTGTAATCCATGTTTATTTCATCTGGAGTCTCCAATCGTCGAAACCGACCCTAAGGCTTACCTGAGTGAAACGAAAGCTTGGTTTCGATGATCATCATCTGCTGAGTGAGACGAGTTCGATCCGTGCTGTAGGAATCGGTAGCGCTAGCACCCTCAGCGCTAGCGACTATGCAAATTGGCTCTTTGATATCGTTACCAGCCTCGTAAAACTAGCCAATCGCAAAATCTGCCATTATATATCCTATCAATTTACCAGGGTTAGCTATAAATGTCATATAGTTAAGATTCTACATACGGAGAGCCTATAATACCCCCCCCCCTCACCGCCTTTTGGCAGTACCCCCGCACTCCGTTATTGGGCCAAGCCACGCTCTTCTCCACCTTCCCGTCGCTTGGTCGGAGCCGAGGCATCCTCGGACTTGGGGACTGGGGTAATCGCTAGGGTTTTAAAGGCTTCTATATCTCCAATTCAACTTGTTTATACTTTCTTCTCTCATCTGCTATAGAATTACTTACCAGAGTCGTCCTTTACCTCGCCATCACACACTCCCAATCCCATCTTCCAACCATTACAATGCGTGGAATCCAAGTCTCCAAATACGTCGACGTAAGCAGCCATCCCCTCTCACCCCATCTTCCTCAGACTCTCCAAACTCTCAACTAACACCTCCCCTTCTAGGGCCCCTCCGCCCTCACCGTCACAACTCACCCCACCCCCTCCCCTTCCCCCAACCTCTACCAAATCACCATCCACGCAACCGCAGCCAACTTCTTCGACCTCCTCCAAATCCAAGGGAAATACCAGCACCAGCCCCCCCTTCCCTGGATCTCCGGCTCCGAATTTGCCGGCGTCATCACCGCGCTCCCTACTTCGCCTTCTTCCCGGCCAAAATTCAAGCTCGGCGATCGCGTCTTCGGCGCCGCGCAGGGAGGGTTCGCTACTCATGTCCTTGCGCCGGAGGGATCTCTCCGCGCTGTGCCGAGGGGCTGGACCTTTGATGATGCGGCGGGCTTGTTCGTCACTGCGCCTACTGGATACGGTGCGTTAGTCACCCGCGCGAATGTGCAGAAGGGCGAGTGGGTGTTGGTCCACGCCGCCGCCGGAGGAGTTGGCTTGGCTGCTGTACAGGTTGCGAAGGCGAGGGGTGCGAAGGTTATCGCTACCGCGGGAACGGCGGCGAAGTTGGCGGTGGCGAAGAGCTTCGGGGCTGACTACGGTATCAATTATGGGGATAAGAAGTGGGTCGAGGAGGTGATGAAGATTACAGGAGGGAAGGGGGTTGATGTTGTGTTTGACCCTGTTGGAATGGTGGATATTTCGCTCAAGTGCACAGCGTGGAATGGACGGATTGTGGTTGTTGGGTTTGCAGCGGGGACGATCGAGAAGGTGGCTATGAACAGGGTGTTGTTGAAGAATGTGAGTCTTGTTGGACTGCACTGGGGACGCTATGTTAAGGAGGAGCCGGCGATGGTGGAGGAGGTTTGGGCGGGGATTTTTGAGATGATTGAGCGCGGGCAGTTCAGGGGGACGGTGTTTACAGACAAGGCGTATGTTGGGTTGGAGACTGTGCCAGCGGCGTTAGAGGCGCTGGGGAGTAGAGGGACGTGGGGGAAGGTGGTTATCAAGGTGCCACAGGGGGATTCGTCGAAGTTGTAAGGAGGGTATGTTATGTACGCTTATGAAGGTGTGAGCTAGCTCGCCTGGGATGTCAATATGTCCAATATGTCCAATATATCGCTTTATTGTTCTCATTAAAATGTGATAAATCCATGCAGCTAAGCGCTTTGTTGCGTTTGTGGTGGTGGTGGCTGTAAGTATGTGGTTGGATGGCGGCATTGGCGGCGGGCGGAGAAAGGGTTGGATGTCGATAGAAGATACTCTAGAGATGGACCCCTACAGTTGTACTCGGTCATTAAACCCTCAGAACATTGTTTTTCTAAATAACTTCACTTCCTCCTCATTTCTTTCTTTTGTGTGGAAAATTGAATTTAACCACCAACTATATTGTACTATAGCTTGTTTAGTACAGCTTATATAAGTAAGTCCCAGCTCAATATCTATGAGGTCGATCTTCCATGTCATTCGCCAGTCGTCCACTTCCCCCACGATTGGCGATTAGCGATTAGCGGCGAGGCTCCCTTGACCTTAACGTCATCCAGAAGCCCTCAATCCCTCATTGCCTGACAACATAATCAGCTGCATTTGCAAAACATACAGTTGCAGAAACACTATTCGCAGTTCTATTCGCAACCCACGTACTTATCCGCAAATACAGAACCTCACACGCTCCTACTCTCCGACAGATCGCGGCACCTCATAACGCCAACCATGTCGGAAGAGGACAAGACGGCCGACGAGGTCCTCCTCAACTTCAAGGTCAAGACCTCCAGCGACGGCCTCCACAACATCACCATCGCTGACACCGCCACCGTCCTCGATCTCAAGAACAAGCTCGCCAGCGAAGAGTACGAGAACGTCCCAGCTGAGCGCCAACGCCTCATTTACTCAGGCCGCGTTCTCAAGAACGAAGAGCACCTCGCTACATACAAGATCAAGAATGGCAACACCATACACATGGTCAAGAGCGCCGCCAGCAATGCAGCACAGAACCCCTCAAATGCAGGTGCTACCGCCACCCCAGCAAGCGGCGTCCCAACGAACATGGCAGCAGGCACAGCAAACAACCCTCTGGCAAACCTGACGGGTGCCCGCTATGCCGGCCAAGTCAACCTTCCCAGCCGCGACATGTTCGGCGTAGACGGTGGCGTAAGTCCCCCTCCTTTACCCCCCCCCAACCATTATCACATTCACTAACAACTTATCAGATGGGTGCCCCACCAAACGAAGACCAAGTAGCCGACATGCTCTCCGACCCTGCCACCGCGCAAATCATGAACGAAGCCCTCAACAACCCCCAAATGGTCGACATGATGATCCAAGCCAACCCCACCCTCCGCGCCCTCGGCCCCGCCGCCCGCGAAATGCTCCAGTCCCCCATGTTCCGCCAGATGATGACGGACCCAAACATGATCCGCCAGGCTGCGCGCATGCAGCGCCAGATGGGCGGCGGTGGGGGAGCTTCCGCATTCCCCGCTCCGGGTGTGACGGATACTACGCCTGCTGATGCTTCGGGAGCGCAGGCACAGGGACAGGGTCAAGCTGGGTCGCAGGATCCGGCTGCTATGTTTCCGGGCCTGTTTGGTGCAGGTGGGGGAGCTGGTGCGGGGAATCCATTTGCGAGTCTCTTCCAGCCACAAGGTCAGGGACAGGGCCAAGGTCAAGGCGCACAATCACCACCTGCTGTCTCCTCTCCAGGATCACAGCAACCCGGCCAGCCAGGTGCAGAGGGCATGCCGCCCAACCCTTTCGCGAACCTTTTCTCCGGCGGCGCAGGCGGAAACGCCAATCCCTTCGCGTACGGACTGCCACCTCCGACGCCGGAGCAGATGAGACAGGCGATGCAGATGCTTGGACAGATGGGCGGTGGTGAGGGAGGTGGTAATCCATTTGCTGGTGCTGGTGCTGGTGCGGGGGGATTCGGGGGCCCAGGAGCAGGAACGACGTCGCCACCACCGGCGGATACGAGGCCGCCTGAGGAGATATATGCGGATCAGTTGAGGGCGCTGAATGATATGGGGTTCTTTGATTTTGAGGCGAATGTTAGAGCGTTGAGGAGGAGTGGGGGGAGTGTGCAGGGTGCTGTGGAGCAGTTGCTCGGATGAGGGGTGGTACAGGATGAGTGGATTATAGGGACAGATCTGACGGGAGGTATGGAGAGAGCGAGAGACTTTGATGAAGACGATGTTATGGCCTGGGTTGGCCGGAGGGATAAGCTTTTAAGAGCTATGTAGCTTTATGGCTAGTATCAAATGACTAAATGCTTCATGAGACATTAGTAGATGGCTTTTCATGTCTTGTTGTTGGAAAATTCGCACGTAATTCGAGCAGACCACAGATCCGACACAACTTGGCTGCAAATATGTCACTAGTATATGATTGATGCCTCTACATGCCCATGCCATCAAGTACCAGTTCTAGAGTAGAAAATTCACGGGCGCCATCACCCCCATCTATGTACTACCTCCGTCCCCAACCAAAAAAAAACTATAATCTCCCAATCCCTCCATGCAATGCAAACGAATGCACAAAAGAAACACCCCTCTACCCATCCCCATCTAATTACGATCCAATCTCCTCCTCAAATTCCTCGTCCGCCTCATAAGCTTCTTATACTTATGCTTCTTCATCTTCAGCTTCCTCTGCCTCTTCACACTGAGCGCAAACATCTCCCCTCCCGCGCGCTCCTCCACGTATCTCAACCTCCGCTCACGCATGCGGTCCCTGAACGCCGTCGGCACCGTCGGCTCTTCCACGTCTTGTAGTGGCGAGCTGTGCGCTACGTACGTCACCTCGCCGAGAGGGGAGGTGCTCTCCTCGATCGTCAGGGTGGCGGTGTACGTGCGTTTCGCCTGAGCGGTCTCGGTCGCTGGAGCAGCGTCAACGGGCATCGGAACCGGTGGTGGCGGGGCGTTGAAGGGCTGGTAGCGTCCCGTCAGGATGTGCTGCGGGAAGGGGATAGCGTCCTGGCCGTCGAGGTGTGTGATGTCGTTGGGCTCGGCGGCGAGGGCGGCGCGGAGGGTCTCGTCAGCGCCGAAGCTGTCGTGGGTGGGGGTGCCGTCGAGGGCGCGGACGGTGCTCGAGAGAGTTGAGAGGACGTCGGCGACGCGGTGGGGGGGGTTGGCGGCGAAGATGGAGGCGAAGGCCGAGGTGGTGATGGGTTTGGGGAAGGGGGAGGTGACGGAGATGGGTCGGTGAAGGGAGAAGAAGGTCGATGCTGCGATGTCTGGGGGGAGTGGGGGTTAGCTTTGGGATTCGAGCTGGGTGGTTGGGATGGGGATGGGAGGTGGCAAACCTTTCACTTGGAGGTGGTGGGTGCTGGGCACACTGGGCAAGTTGTCAAAGGCCTCATCGCGCCCCTTCACGGTGTGAGCCGCAGCGCCCTTAGCCTTGCGGGTGCGCTGAGTCTTCTTCTTCGCGCCCTCCGAGCGAGTCTGTGCCGGGGTAGCGGGGACAGAGCCCTCCGCAACACCCTTCGAGCCGTCTGCCGGGCTGGACGGCTTGGAGGAGGAGTAGCGGCGTTGTAGGGGCCGGCACGAGAGAGACTGCGTCGACACAGCTCGTGGGACGGAGGTGGCGAGGGAGGCAGCTATGGGAGATGGCTGAGCAGCAAAGGCTGCCCGCCGCACGGAAGAGGTAAACATGGCTCCTTCCTGCTCGTGGTGGCTGGGGGTGTCGTAGTTGTTGAGGTTGCAGGTGTGACGGTTCTATCTCCGAAGTCTTGCTCTCTAGCCGCCGAAGCGCAAAAGCTCTTGGCGTGTCACGTGAGTGTCGGGATGTTGTGGCGCTAAAATTGTGGGTACGTACTCTTGGGACGACAGACCATCGGCTATCTAACAACGAGCAAAGTTGAAACTGCAGTAAGTTATAAATTGTTTATACACTTTGAAATTTCCGTTAGTGTGGGATTTTTAAAATAACAGATGCATTACTCTGGTGTTTTTACAGAAAGCTGAGGTTTCACAAGATCAGTTCACAATTTTCACTGAAGACTGCAATTGGATTTTATAATTTTATTGGATCTGACTATTACACGATTTAATGATTCCCTTTGGTACTTTATTATCGGGTCTCCGTGAATATGTTCAAATACCGTCGATAGCCAGTTAGCAAATTGTGGACGACATATACCTATAATCAGAAGTCGAACGAGGAAGTTGTTGGTTGGCGGATACACAAAATCTCAGGGCCTGTCTTGTACTCCTCGTGCTTCCCATTCTCTTTTCCGAAAGTTTGCACTTCAACAATTGTCGCCTCTTTGAGTATATATACACATACAGATTTTGACACGTAGTGCGTCAGTGTGGTAAGTGCGAATCAAGCAGAACCTGCATGAAACGTGTGGACCAGAACAGTGATGATCACAACAACAGTGGCACTGGAGACATAGGCGGCGAACAAGTAGCCTGCGGCCTTCTTCTGGGTCTTGCCAAAGTGGGAGATATCACCCTTGGTGTACCAGATCATGAACTGATCGAGCCAGCCAACTCTCAATAGGAGAAGAGCTGGTGGAAGGAGCATGCATACAGCGAGTGCAACATTCGAGATCTTGGCCTTGCGATCAGCAGTGTCGGTGGCCGTGGACGAATTGTCATGGATCCAGGCCGACAAGCGTGGGGGACCCTCATGGATGTGCCAGGCAGGATCACGCAAGAGAGGCTCTCCGATGAGTGGAGACGAGTGAGCAGAACTCAGGGGCGAATCAATAGGACGCGGAGATGACTGATCAAAACGCGGGGATGACTGCTCAAAACGCAGGGATGAATGAGCGGAATGCGGGGACGAATTGATGCGGTTCACGTCCGCGGTCGAATACAGATTCATCCACTCAGCTGACTGGACTGGAGCAAGAGGAGATCTGTAGACATAGTTCTCAATGTCAGCAGGTTGTGGGATGATTTGGTTGATAGGTCCCAGAGAGTCGGCGACCAGAGACAAAGGGCGCAGCATGCGGCTCGGAGAGTATGTCACTCTAGTCTTAGTTGGAGAAGATGGCATCTTGGTGGGTGTCTCATCAACCTTATCAACCTTATCAACCTTCTTAGCAAGAAGGGAGTTCGCCTTCGATTGAAGCTTTCTATAGAAGGCCCCAGGGGGACCTTTGACGAGAGGAGCACGGGCTCGAGAGTTGCCTGGTGTAATTCCAGTGCGTTCCTTCGCATTGGGATCCTGGTTGAAAGCGTACAGACCGCCGTATTGATGGTTCTCGTTCGCAGCCGGGCCACCGTGAAGGTCAATGAAAGATTGATTATCAGCGACGGTGCTGACATCCGCGATGCTGCTTCCAAGGGTGCGGCGTTCGCTGTCATGGTCTCCCATGTATTGTGGCATCGTACCTCCATTTGCCTGCATAACCATTTGCATGAATGAATCTGGGGAGTTCGCTCCTCGGTTGCGTGGGCTTCCTCGCAAGTCCACCTCCAAGTGATCATCGCCTGCAACCCAATGCATTGGAGTTGATGGGCCAGCAAAATTGCCGCGGCCAGGAAGGGTCATATCCATGGTGGTAGAGATTGTTTGGTCCTGCTGGAAGTCATCATTGAACCTACTCTTATACTGTGGCTTCGAAACTAGGCCATTCTGCCTCGAACGCGAGTAATTGTCCAATGGCGAAGATAGAGTATCCTCGGGAATAAGAGAGCTCGTAACTGCCTCAAAGCCTCTCTTTGGTGTTCTGAACCCATTCAGAGGGAATCCGTCGGTTCCATGCATTCTACGTCTGGGGAGCATAGCGGATGATGATGTCTCCATGACATGTCCCGGATACATCCCATCGTCGCCATTGTAGCGATCACGATAGTGCATGACTTGCTCCGACTGTGCAAGTGTGAGGGCAGCCAGAATTGGGCCACTGCTGCTCTCCCCAAGATGGTCGGAGAAATTGGCAATGCTGCTTCCAGCTTCGTTGAACGCAGCATCGACGAATGGACGAATGTTTTCTTTCTCATCATCTCTGCTAAACAGCATTATGCTATCCGTAACAGTCTCCCAGTCATTGGGATCATCCTCCTTGCCAGTGACGTTGCTAGAACCCGAGGTTCTATGCTTTGAAATTCTCGGAGATCCATCTTTGCCAGGAAGTGGGCGGATGGGGATTTTGATGGCCTTGTCCTTGTTCCTCCTATGCCATGCCTTCTTCGAAGGAGAGTGACGAGTAGCATAGAACCCATCGGAGAAAATCTTTGAAAGGCGCTTCTGGTCAGATCGAAGGTTTCTAATGACCGATTTGTAGCTGGGGGGAGTAGTTTGAACTCCGACTTCGCCCTTCTTGGGAGAGGGGGCCTTCTCACTGTTTCCACCATCATCAACCATTCCATGAAGTTCAATGCTGATATTTCTCTCATGGCGATTGTGAGTTGCCGGGCTCATGGACTTCTCATCATCTTCGCTGAATCCGTTCTTGAGTGGCGATGCACTGTTTGCCTGCTTTCCAGCATGTTTCTTGGTTGGTGTATTCGGCGAGAGGCCAAGAAGATTGTGCGTGTCATCATATGGCGAAGACGACGGGCCAAGTACTCTCGGAGAGGAATCAGCCAGGTAAACTCTACCGGGTGGCGCAGGTACACGAGGGAGGCCGATGTTGGACGGATTTCCCGTGACTGGAGCGCCGGTGTTCGTAGCGTGATGGAAAGGCGTAAATGGAGCAGGCTGGATTGACTCTTGCGAAGGGCAAATCATGGGACATCCATGTGTGGCTCTGGTGGCTGTTGGAATATTCTCCAGGTAAACAATGGACTCTATGCTGTTTTCTTCATCGTAGTAGCTCATAAGAGAGAAATTATCATCGTCTACTCCTGCGAACTCCACATAGTGAAGCACAGTGCCTGATTCAGAGTGAGGAGCTGAATTTGACAAAGAGACAGTGGATGGGTTAGACAAAGAGGTCTGGTCCTTATCTTCAAAGGTTTGAATCTGGTCAGGAAAAAGAATCAAGTCTTCGCCATTGTTGCTTCCCTCGAAGCTAATGTCCTCGTCATAGCCGTAGTAAGATCTAGAATCGTCGCCAAAGTTGCCAAAGTTGCTCTCTATATGTTGGACTTCGCCGTAGTTGTGATTGTGGATAACGGTCTCCGAAGTTGAATGGAACAGACCTGGTTGATACCTTGATTGATCGATGGTTGGCGACGATGAAATGAAGTTCACATTATCCTCAGCCACCTGTGTTGGAGGTAAAACATTGCTCTCTGGACCGTGGAAAAAATTCTTTGGCGCCGGGCTTGGGCTACTGACGCTGTAAACGCTGCTAGTAGGTCTCACAGGTCTCGGAGCCAGCAGATTGACCCTAGCATTGGGTGTGCTGGGTGGGTTCACAAGAAGGCTGGAAGAGCCAGCGGGAGATTCGCTATCTGAGCGTGGAGAATCCTTGACGATTGAGAGACGTGGTGAGAAAACTTTTCCATAGTTGCGGGTCGAGAAAACACCCTTTTCAGATTCACTTGCTGCACCCAAGGCTCCAAATTCAAGAGACAGGTTGCGAACATTTTTCAAGGCAGCGCGTGGTGGAATAGAAGGCTTGTCAGGAAAAGCCGTATCGAGTCTCTTAGGCTTGACTTCAAAATGCTCCAGGGTAAGCTCGGTCTTGGGCAATGACGATTCGGTTGGACTGTTCTCTGAGAGCTTTGCTCTGGAGTTCTTGGAGGTGATCGATGAATGGGCCGTAGCAAAGTCATTAAAGACTGATTGAACTGGAGTAAATTTGCGAGATCCAGCAAGTGAATTTTGCGAAGGGCGAGTGGTGACTTTGGCCAAGTTGCCACAAGATTCGCTGTTGGAGAGCGGCGCAGTAAATTTTGCGAAGCTCATGGTCGAATCATTCTTGGAAAGCTGAAAAGTTCCGTGGGTGGCTTTTGGTGCCACAGTTTGGGATGCACCAGCCATGTTGGCGGTTTGCACCGAGCGCTGTAGATCGTTCTCGTGAGGAACAATCCCAGCACTAGTAACGTCGGGATCCATTGTTGAAGATCTTAGACGTGTGAAGGCATAGAACAGGATCAATGCAATTGCTTGCCACAGGTAGGATACAGCGAAAAGGACAGGATTGCGATAAATGGATGGAACGAGCGTATGGCTTTGAAGCCGTAGAATGGTGCTTTGCCTAGATGCTCTAGATGCAAAGTGTTGATGAGTGGAAGAGCTGAAGGATGCAGCTGAGCATTGCCTGTTGCGAGTTTGATTCTTGACAATTTCCCTCACGAAGATCGGTGAGGTGATGGAACTTTGAAACAAGATTCAAGAAACGATCAAGAGTTGGCAAGATTACACCTTTCAAAGAACTTGCCAAGATCAGATCGATCAAGGCAAATATCGAGTTTCTTTGATCGGGTGTTCTTTGCGTTGATGCTTTTACGTTATTAGTTAGAACGTTTTGATAGAACTTGACGATTACATACCCAATCTGTAGATCGAATCTACCTTGAGCGAAGAAGCTTTTCTTGATGGTATCGTGTATATTAATCAACAGTAATGACCGTTGAATCAAAAAGTAGTAGAAGTAGGGAGCAGGTTGTGGGTTTGGAGGTGGTAAACGTAGGTGGTAAACGTTATGAGAATGAGCAGGTCACGTTAAGCGTTAACCGTTACTGGGGCTCGAACTTTATTGGTCCAATTGGACGGGGGTGCCGCGTGAATCCCCTTTGTTTTGACGTTAAGCGTTGAACGTCACGTACGGGGGGACGGGGGGCAGACGGGGTTCAGTAGCATGAAATCTTTCTAGCAATCGGCAGTCTCCGGCAACTACTAGCAGGCATAATATTGTAGACTGTAAAAGCTCGACTCCTGAGAGATGTTTGATATCCCCTCCAAGCAATTTTGAATTTACCAGCACCATGCATAATGAAACCAGATATAAAGCAGTACCAGGCGCACTACCCCATGGTACAAATGTTAAGATAGGAAGAGAGTTCTCGAATGCATGAAGCTAGAAGCCCAAATATATAACTACTATTGAAAGCATGCAATGAAGACTATGAGCACGAGGTACTCGTATGATAGGCATGGCAGAGAAAGCAGGATTTTATATTATAGCAATGGAGCAGTCTGAGGAGGAATCTGTAGCTTGATGACGCCGAGGTGAATTTGAGAGGCATAACCAGGCTACGCTATGGGACACTCATTCCATGGACTCCACTTTGAGTATCAATGGGAACCAGCTTTGGATTTGCCTTAACTGAGAGAACTTACGTTGTCACTAAAAAACCCCTTTCCCGGAAGCAAGCATCACGAGACTTGGAGCAAAAAGATCAACCTCAAAACCCACACCAATCGTTATAGCGAACTATCCATTGCCTTCATATTTTGTGAGCTTTTATTTCCTCTAGTTGCAGTCTTTCATAAAACGAGCACAATCTCCACTCTCTTCTTACTCCAAGTTGCATCCTGTAGCAATGGCGGCAGCCAAATAACGCCAAACGCCAACCACCCTTCGTGACATAGTTGAACTTTTATGCCTCTCATTTACATCTCTTCTCGACGACGTTCGGGCCGAACTCGTCGTACTCCTTCTTCGCGATCCACATTTGGTGGAAGGTTCCGAGACTGCCCAGAATACTGCCTCCAATCCAGCTACCGAAGCGACGCTCGCTCGTCAGGCCAGCAGCTTGAATCTTAACTCGTGCTCCTGGATATGCTTGCTGGAGCTCGCTGACCAGTCTGTCGGTGAAGCCATTGGTCAATGTAGTACCGCCGGTGACAACGACGTTTTGAAGGAGGTTGACGCGAAGATCCATGTCGACTGATGCAACAGCAGCCTTGATCATCTCTGGGATAGTTTGTGACTTGGTGACTGCTGGCTCTCCAGGTACTGGCAGTGCTGCCTTCTCATCCCACATGCCTTCGCCAACCTTAAATCGGTCGACGCCCCATAATTGGTTCGAGCCATTGGGCATCTCGAAGACCCGGCCAGGTTGCGACTTGGCGAAGTCTTCATTCGTCGTGCCTTGAGCTGTGCCTGAGCTGAGGCGTCCAGGGCCTGGCCAGACTTGGACCACAGACTCCTTGAATTCTGTAAGGACACGCTCTTCCTGTAATGCGCGATAGCTCGAAGTAGGCGGGATTGCGAAGTTGTGGTACGTCGCTTGTGCGGGGGCACCAGCATCAACGGCTGTCTTTTTAGCAACCATAAAATGCGGTATTAAGTCCACCTTTGAATCTGGGGAGTTGAATAATGTGCGGATTTGACCTGACAACCAGTTTCCGGCCAACGGAGACTTCTGGACGCCCTTCTTCAAAATTAGGCCGTCATGGATCGGCGTGACGGAGATGTTGGTTGCACCGATGTCGATAACCAAGGCGCTGGCCTTTCCGGCGGCGAAAGCTGCGAGAACGCTGTTTCGTGCAAGCCAGAACGCAGGACAACCCCACGACTCCATTGCAATCTCAATAGCCTTCTCTCGAGACTTGGCAGGGTTCCAGGCTGTTTCCGTCAACAGAAGCGGGTTTTCCTCAAGCGGCCTCTCATTATCCTCAACGCCTTCCATCTCTGCATCAAGGTCTTTTGTGTCATCGTTCAGCCCATTCTTGGACGGGTGTGTCGGCTTGAAGCTCGTCAGGCGCGAGGTAATCGCATACTCCCAGACCTTCGCGGCGGCATCCCAATCCTCCACGGTTCCATCCTTTCCTATTGGGTTTTGGATTTCTAGGTTGGACATTGGTGTGTGGATGGCGTTATCGCCATAGAGCAGCTTTGTGGCAGCGACATCGCGGACGATACCGTAGTGACTTGGAATGACCGACTTGGGAACATCTTCTCCAGCGAATCCCGCTCGTGTATTTGTGAATCCCGGATCCAGCACCAATGCAGATACCTCATCTGTGAATCAGTCAGTATGGTAGCTGATGAGAGCAGTACGCCGTCCAAACTTACCTCCGCCATAGATGTTTGTGGGCTCCACAGACGAGTTTAAAGCCTGCGCCATGGTGGGGTATGGTTCAATGGAGTCGCAAATATGATCAACAGTCGGTATCGATTCTTGCGACTCGATTCCCTCTCGAAATATCACCAAAATATGTGGCTGGGGGCTGGGTGTCTAACGGTTGTCGCGAACGTAGCTCGATTTCGCGTATCGAGCCTCAACTTCGAAGGTCCACGTGAAGTCTTGGCATGTTCATGGTTGACCAGCCCCGCTTGGCAGCATACCGGCGACAAGGTACGCTACAGCCATATAGTGGTGTCACGCATCACTGGCACTCTTTCACTATTAAATATTTAAATATTCATAGTCCAGCATCTACGACAGATCCTCAAAATATTTTAATCTCACGCCGTAATAAATAAGTTTCCACTCTATTTTATAATTCTCATGCTCCAGTCTGTATAAGTCACGTGTGCACTTCCCAGGACACGTCTTCTTTGGGTGAACGCGCATGTGCGAGGGGCAGGGTCCAGGCTCAGCCGTCGCCAATTGCCCGTATCGTATCAACCCCAGATTTATCCCAATCCCAAGACAACAACCTCGTCGCAAACCGCATGGTGAGAGAGAGAGGCTTCTCCGTTTCCCACAATCCTTCTCTCCCACTGCGGATTGATACCTACTTTTATTAAGTTTCCGGACGCTCGTTATACGGATTTGTAGCTCGCTGGGCGGCCACATGTGACAGATATGGGCGTTTTCTCCTCCTTACGAAGCATTTATGCCCTCGACACCCTAGACACTCGCTTTACCAGCTCGCCGAGGGTCCCATACCAGGCAGTAGTCGATGCCCGAGATGGACAGGGAATTGCGCCTGGCACAGATGCCCCGGTGAAGCTTGACAGCCGGCGGAAGCCAATCCCACCTACGCGGTCCTTATGGAAGACGACCGAGTTCTACCTCTACTATACTGTAGTTACTATATCTGTGGCGTACATGTTCTGGGTTGCCTTCGATGTTTCTAGACGTCAGTATTACCAGCCCCTTTATAACTTCAGCTACTAACACTGTCGTAGCATCGGATCCCAACTATTACAAGTATGAACGCTGGCTAGCACCCGGCTGGATACCGGGTCGCAGAGTCGACGTGTCCGATGCCCAGTACCGAACATTCAGGAGGAACACTCCATATATCTTTGCGCTGCTCCTTGTCCATCCGGTACTGCGACGTGTCTACGAACGACTACGGCCTGTATCAACTCAGTCGAAGGCAACATTTTCGAGCCAGCCAGGGGCCGCCGCTGGAGACGCAAGACTGGAACGGCGCACATCCTTCGACTTTGTGTTTGCCTTGATCTTTCTGGCTGCCCTCCACGGCTTCTCAGTTTTCAAAGTCGTCTTTATTCTATACCTCAACTACTCTCTGGCCACGAAGTTACCGAAGAAATATATTGTGCCAGCAACCTGGATATTTGCCGTTGGCACTCTGTTTGCGAACGAGATTTTCAATGGATATCCGTATGCCAAAATCGAGAAGTTTCTAATGGCATGGGCTAGCCAAAGTAGCTTCCAGGGTGGCGCGGTTAAGCTTTCATGGGGTTCTTGGCTCGATGGTTATTCTGGGATTATGCCCAGATGGGCAATCTTGTTTAATCTCACAGTCTTGAGACTCGTAAGCTTCAACATAGATTACTACTGGAGTTTGGACCACAGAGCTGGTAGCCCGCTAGAGGTATGCCATTGAAATGATTCTATCATGTCCTGAAACGCATACTAATCAATTCAAGAAGAAACAACTCGACCCCGCCAACCTCTCCGAAAACGATCGCATCCGCACCTCCGCCCCTGCAAGAGACTACAACTTCCGCAACTACCTCGCCTACGCCATCTACGCCCCTCTCTACCTCGTCGGCCCCATCGTCACCTACAACGACTACATCTCGCAATGCAAATACCGCTCTCCAACGATCGAGACCACGCGCACCCTCAAATACGGCATCCGCCTCTTCCTCACCTTCCTCTGCATGGAATTCATCCTGCACTTCGATTACTGCGTCGCCATCTCCAAAGCCAACCCCAACTGGTCTGACTACAGCGCCAAGCAGCTCTCCATCATGTCGCTCTTCAACCTCCACATCGTGTGGCTGAAGCTGCTGCTCCCATGGAGACTCTTCCGCTTCTGGGCCCTCCTCGACGGCATTGATCCCCCGGAGAACATGATCCGCTGCGTGTCAGACAGCTTCTCCACCGTCCGCTTCTGGCGCGCCTGGCACCGCTCTTTTAACAAGTGGATCGTGCGCTACCTGTACATTCCCCTCGGCGGTTCTAACATCACCGGTCGCTTCGGCTTGGCGAGGACGATCCTCAATTACCTCGTTGTCTTCACGTTTGTGGCGCTGTGGCACGATATCAGTCTTAATCTGCTTGTTTGGGGTTGGCTGATTGTGCTCTTCATGTTGCCGGAGATTATTGGGACGAGGCTCTTCCCACGCTCGAAGTGGGAGAATAATCTTCAGGCGTGGCGCATGCTGTGCGCCGCGGGGTCGGTGCTGAATGTCATAATGATGATGTCGGCTAACCTGGTCGGCTTCGCGGTGGGGGTAGATGGGATGAAGAGTATCATCCACGGCATATTTAGCGATTGGGGAGGTGAGTTTATTTCCTCTTTTTGGAATAAGACACGTGCTAACTATAATCCAGGAATCGCCTTCCTACTCACCGCAGCAGGAGTTCTGTTTACAGCAATCCAGATCATGTTCGAAGTGCGAGAGAGTGAGATTAGACACGGGATTGATCTCAAGTGTTAGGTGTGGAGCGGCATTATACCGTACTTGCACGCATGTACGGCCGAGCATAAGTTGGCGTTCTTTTGTCTCTTTTTGGAGCCTGTATAGATAGGGATGATTTGACATTTTTTGTACATGGTATTATTAGGCTGTGTAATATGATGCCACTTGAGCCGAGCTTTGAGCATTTGATTTCCCTCACTCTCCCATGCCACTTTCCCAACGCCCGTAATTCATTGAGTAGAGATACTCGTCCAGACCCAGCCTGATCCGATGCATAACCTTAACGCCTATAATTTTCACCCCGCCACAATTCGACAAGCACCATCCTCATCGCTTCTCCTTATCATCACCAGGCTGCACAGAGACATACTCGCCCTCACTGTGTCCAGCCTCAAGATCCACATCGCTTCCCCCAGTACTACTAACACTCACTCCCGACGCCGGCCTCTCCACCCTCCTAACCCCCATCATCCACCCCACCAACCCCCTCGGCGCCCACGCGCCAACAAAACTATACAGCCTTGCCCCGCGTCCCACCATCACCGTCCCCCCCGCTCTCCACCCCGTCTTCGCCATCTCATCGAAGACAGCATTATGCAGCTCGCGCAGGTTACTCCCCTTACTCCTCTTCTCAACCGCGCTATCAGCCACACGCATGAAATTTCCACCATAAGCTTCTCGCGCATCGTCGGACCAGGTGCGCGCTTCAGCGCTGTGGCCTGAGAGGGTCGCGAGTTGGTTCTTTGGAACCATGGGGTTTGTGTCGAACGATCCCATCTCGAAGTGGGTGAGTGGGACGTTAAGGGGGGCGAGCTCGGCGGAGAGGGTGGCGGTGAAGGATTTTAGGCCTGCGCTGACGATGGATTCGGGGGCGTGGAAAGGGGGGTTTAGTGAGGATATTATGGCCGGGGTGAGGAGGAGGAGCTTTGGTTGCGGGGGAGGGTGCGCGTGGTGGTGCTGTGATGTTGGGGCGCTGAGGAGGGGGAGGAAGGCTTGGGTTAGGAGGATTGGGTGGAGGAGGCGGGTGTTGATGACATCTTGGATGTCGATGGGAGAGAGTGTGGCGACTGGGGAGTTTGGGTAGGTGAGAGTCGGTATGACGATCAGGGCGGTAAACTGGAGGTAGTGGGCGCGGGCAGTGTCGAAGGCGTGTTGGGGGGTTTGGAGGAATTGTGCAAATCGTTCAACGCCGTCGTGTCCGAGCTGTGTCTGTGTTAGTGATGAGAAACCAGCTTATGCGGTCGAAAGACATACCTTTGAAGTGGAAACATTAATAACCAAAGGCCTTATGTCGCTTCGTCCTTCACTTTGAACCCGGAGCTCCTCTTGGACATCGTCGCAGACAATGAAAACGATGAAGCCCCTTCTCTCCAAGTCCAGCGCGAGTGACCGTACGAGCGGCTCATTCATCGACCCAGATATCACCACCACTTCCAACCTCGCTCCGTTGGTGCCACGCTTTGCCCTCCGCTTCTTATTGTAATTTGCTTTCCTCCTCTGCACCATGTATACCGACGCTCCAACCCCTGCGACGATGGCGGTGGTAAAGACTTTGTTCTTAAGCACCCATGCTTGCACACGAGCATACACACCACCCGGCAAGGCAGTAACCGGTGATGGCGCGGGAGCTCTAGCGACTGGTCGGGGTCTTGCTGATTCCGGTAGCCAGTCTGCTGATGCAAGAGTATCCCTCAGAGTCCTTGCGACTCTGTCGACATGGTCTTCCACATAGTTTGCGATATCATTTGAGTAGCGTTGGACATGGCGCGGGACAGAGTTTAAGGCATCTAGGAATGCCTGGTCGTCTGCGGACATCGTGGGTGTCTTATATTTCGAGCAGATAGGTGTGTATTGGCGGTGTTGTTAAAATTATGTTGTATCGATTTGAAGCTGGAGAGACCTTTGATCTGTGATGGCTGATTTGAAATGACGGGCTGATTCCGTCTTCCTTATGATAGCATTCGACAGGACCAAGCTTGAAGCTAAACCGGAGCGGCGCCTGCATGTGCCGATTGGCCGACATGTCTCATATCGACCATAGCCAGCATATAAGGCTGACAATGTCGAGATTCACCTTCAAAGCTATTGACTTTATTTTATGATTCGGATTTATACTATGAATCGGAAGAATTCCACAAGGTTTGATATTAATAATAATATTCATTATCAGTTGAATCTACGAATATCCGCTACAGAATAGTGATTAAACAGCATGACCTCTAACATTCAATATCCGTAGCCTTGCGGTCTATATTAACGTTGGAAGCTCTCCAGAAGCTGCTTTGAAGATAAGTCAGATTTATATTATTTCAGATATTACCCCTGGTGGCCTACGAAATATGGATCCCTTGATATATGACATTCAGGTCGAGCGAGGGCTTCAGACCAGATGTTGCAATGAACACTCTCCAACGTGCCGCCTCGCTGGTCAAACCCATAATGAGAGCGCATAATTTTAAGGTGGGACTATTGGCAGAATTTCTGCCAAAAGAAAGAGGCCTTCTTGGTAAGTCTATCAACTTCAGAACACAAACCACGTATACTGACACTCACCAGGTCTCAACACCGGAGGGGGGAAGATGATCCATATCCGCCTTCGCCATGCCACGGACCCAACACAGTTCTTCACGTTCCAGATGGTCATAGATTCTGTTCTCCATGAGCTCTCCCACAACCGATTTGGGCCTCACGATGCAAATTTCCACGCACTATGGGACCAGCTCCGCGATGAGTACTATGCTCTCATGCAGAGTGGCTTCACTGGCGATGCATTCCTGAGTCACGGTCACCTCCTTAGCGGCAAACGCATCCGCCAGGATAAAGCGCGGCGTATTGCACGTACTGCAATTGCAGATAGCCGCAAGAAACCATCATTGACAGTGAACCGGAAGCTAGTCGAGGCGGGTCCCAAACCAAGTATGGATGCCCGGAGTACTCTTACAGGTGCATTTGGTAGGATGCAAATTGCCCAGGGGTGTGGCTGCGATATGTCAAAAGCAGAGCAGAAGGCTCTAGTTGCTGCAGCGGGTGTTAACGTGGTAAAGTACAGGGTGGAAAAGGATGATGCGAACGAAGTTGCCATCCAAGAAGCATTGTGGGAGCTAGCTCAGGAGGAAAGAGCATCGTCATCGAAGCAGAAAGGGGCATCACAAGATTCAGCAGCAACAAAACGTGAAAGGCAGTCTATAAACCACCCCTCCTCCTCCCACAACTACGACTCCTCATCTAAGTCCTCAAAACCCTACGACTCAGACTCAGAATACTCAGAAGACCCTTCCTTCTCAAAACCACCCTCACAATACGTCCAACTCGTCGACGAAGAGTTCTGGCAATGTGAAACCTGCACACTGATAAACAAGGAAGAGGACATCGAGTGCGACGCATGTGGCACCGCTCGTCCGGGTACAGAGCCGCCCCCGAAAGCAACTTCGAGCAAGCCTCCTTCCAAGGCTGCGGAGAAGAAAACCACTTTTAAATATCCACCTACGAAGAGCTTGGCTCGGAATCGTCCTTTTTCGAGTCGTGCGGGATCGTCCAGGCAGGTTGCCAAATCAGGACCATGGCAATGTGCTTGCTCGCTGATTAACAAGGAGGGGAGGGTATGTTGCGCCGCATGTGGCATTGCGCGGCCTGGCTCATAGTCCCGTGAGGCAGCTGTGAGGAATGTTTGTAAGTCAGTTGCGAAGAAATTATATTCACTTTAACCCATCCTATGTGGGTTAGGAATTATTGGCCGGGCTAGATACGCAATATGGCAACCAGTGGTGAAGAGTGAGTGGTGGGCTTGCCCAGTGTATGGAACAGTGTGTTCTACAGGCTGATAATATCACATGGTTTACCTGGCCACCAATAGGTTATTCCAAGTTATTTTCTGGGTGGGGTTGATTCTTGAGGCGGAAGAGCAAGATTGGGTTGGGTGTAGAGACATGCTGGGCGAATCGAGCGTGCTTTATTTTAATAACTTGCGTAGTTTTACATTTCAATATGGCGACGTTGTGGGCGGCATATAATATAAATGCTTCAAAAGCCTATACAAACTCTCGATTATTATATACGGCTGACCTTTTTACTTTAATTAAACTCTCGAATGACGTAAATCGAATATCAGTAGGCGTCCAATTTGAAGAGTCATAATATTTCCCAGCAAGAAGCACAAGAGAAACCCCGAACCCCCTCCCTTCCTTACGTATCCGCTACTATTTGAATAGTAAAAGTGATAAAATATGCAGAGAAAGTTTGCGGTCAGGCCTGTGAGACATGACTCACAGCTGAAAGCAATGGGTCATGGCCGCTTTCTGGTATAATTAGCATGTTCTGGTTTGCAGTCCTCGATCTCTCATCGAGAATAACCACAAGATAAAAGATATGATGCATGGGAATGATCTAACTCGCCTCAGACGAAAAACCAGGGGCAGCATCTAATTTTTCATCTAAGACTAGGTCAACAAGTCTGATACCTGGCAGCTATCACCGCTATATTGTTCTCGTTGCCACAATCTTCTTGTTACCAAAACGCTTTACTCATCGAGAAATATTGATGTCGTCGTTAGCGCTCTTGTCGACGATGTGGGAAGGATTGGAGACTAATTCGCAAAATATTCCTCATAAGCATACTACGTACAACCTCAGCAGCAAAAGCCAGAGGAACCAACACCTGTGTAAGGCTCTCCAATGAAATTTGTAGTCTTGAACAACTTTAGCTGCCTCAGCTTCGAAATAAATACTATTCTCGAAAACTCGGGCTGTATTGGCGTTGGGTTGGAATGAGAAGGGCAAGATTGCTGTGTGTTTTTTCTCTGTTGTGTTTTGCCCTCTTTTCGTATTTTGTCTTCCTTGATCGAGGCACCACATATCCAGACGACGTTGACGGATGCTTTGGGTTTGAGATAATATTCAACTGATACCATTCCCACTCTCTTCGTCATGAAATAACCAACTTACCAAATATTCAACTTCCCGAGTTCATAACCCCCCCCTGATTTCAGAATATCCTCAGAGAAGGAGGTGAGATGACAGACTCACAACTTTCCAACTCTTCTTCAAGCCTGTATAACCCAAACACACCCCTTTCGGCCCCTTAAACAATAAATTCCAACAACGACCAACTTTCCCAAGCAAGTTTTATCTCCGTCGACTCGGAATAAATTCAAATATCAAGGTGAGATGGCAACCCAAACGCAGAACCACCATGAACACAATAATATGTTCATGGGAAAGCCATCTCTAGCTCTCCTCGCAGTGGCGCGCAGCTATATTCCCATGAAACTTAACACCCACCTCATCCAATCACCACACCTTGCGCCGATAATTCTACCCATTTCCGTACTATATATTGCACCAGCTTTCCAAAATATCTCTTCACAGCAGATGGCCTTCACAGCTATTGGGCCAGACCCAATCGCCCGAAGCGATCAGTACAAGACAGCTTTTGTCAAGAGACATCTCTTCACAGTGCCATATCGCTGGTTTATAGTTTAGACCGAGCCGTTTTTTCGCTTCTCACAGTTGGTTTATTATCACTGTACACTTCTCACCATTCACCTCTTCTCACCGTTCACCGCCTCCTCACCGAACACCCCCTCCCATCCGTAACCCATGTGTACGTGAACGCCGAGCTGCTGCCTGATACTGTCGAGGAGTTCCTCGATTGGAGTTGCATATGTTACAATAGTCTCTGTGTTGCCCTCTATCGCATTCCTGCCGTGGATCATTAACACAGACGCACTTATAGATATAAGTAATCAGCCACGAGCACTTGTTCAGAGCAATTCCTTTGAAGTTGTTGGATTCTAATACGCTTCCAATTTTTTATTTCTTGTCTCGATCTTTGAAGCAACACCCACTCTACCCCCCGCCCCCCCCTTCTCAACCACAGTTCTGGCTGACATAAAACATTCCTCCGGCCTTACATTTCCTATTTGCATATTAGAGAGGACGTATGGTCATCAACCCCCATCTTTCCACAAACACGGCCTCCGAAATCCTTCGTTGTTTCGACAAGTTCAAACCCATCACCGAGGGACGCTTACGGACCACTGTATTTCTTTAAGAATGAACGAAGCAAACGAAATAACACTATTAGCACCAGAGCGGAGCTAGTAGTAGCGATACAAGGCGCTTTCTAAGAAAGGCGGTTGAGGTAATCGATACGCGCGTAGATGTATGAATACCCCCTCGCTCCTGTTGTTCGCTTGATCTATGCCTCTTCTTGTCGTTCACCTCTTCTCACCATCCGCCTCCTCCCACCGCCACCCCTCCACCTGTTACTTCTACTGTAGTCCCCATAGTATTTAATGAACTACTTAATAGAATACTCTCACTATAAGAGAGTAACAACCACGGTCCATTGATGACGTCTCATTCCACAAGTCATGCCATTATCTGACAGAACAATGTATGTTCTGATGAAGCTTTCTACAATGCAGAGTGCATGAATATATCAATCCATTCAAACCCCCCCCGGGCCACCAACAACTGATCCCCAAGCCACATCAGCTCCCCAAACCTACACCTAAACCTCCATCACCACAACCCCAGCTAGAAGACACGACCAAACCATCTCATAACCTATTCCTCCACCCTTTGCATTTCACACTTGAGTTCGACAGGGGACGTATATATACGGGTATCAATCCCCACAAACATAACCCCCCAGGAAACAATCTAATTCCAACTTCAAATACACCACCAGCGTGTGGACAAAATCGGGGTGCTTGGCTTAGATAGCCAAGAGAAGTTTAGAGGGATGCATAGTGCACATCTATTGTCAACACCCTTTTCTCACCGTCTACTTCTTCCTCTTACCGCACACCCCCCACTGTCAATTCCAATCTTGTCACCCTGCGAAAGCGTTTTCCCAGCACAGTCCTTTCCAACCCCCGCCCTTGCCCCACACCACTGAATACCAACGATCCGGATTCTCCTTGTGTAGGGCCTGCTCTAGGCGCTTTTTCTTGAAGTTCCAGGATATAAGACCGTGGAAATCCACCTCGTACATTGTTACCGGCTTTGAATTTATACTTTGGGTTTCTGATCAAGCTTTCTATGATATATATCAG
>JPKD01001341.1:0-12117 GCA_000750935.1 Pseudogymnoascus sp. VKM F-4519 (FW-2642)
ACCACCACCACCCCCCGTCTCGGCGCCCCGGCCGAGCAGCCTCCATCCATCTAGCCAAACACCTTATCCCCCCGCCAAGCCCCCTCGCATCAGCTGAGGCCTCCCGACTTTCGTGCCTCCTCTTGGCGCGTCTCCGGGGCGCTGTGGTGCGGTGCCCGAGACACCGCTTGGCTATCGATTTATTTTCACTACTAACTAACTAATTACTACTACGGACTACGGAGGGAGGGGAGGGGAGGGGAGGTGAGTTATGCAGTAGGGTGCGTGCGTGCTTAGCTGCCTTGGCTGTGCGATGTGCCTGAGCCAGGTGAGGTGAGGTGGGTGGGGGGCAAGCATGGGGGTGAGAAGGGGCTTGGCGGGGGGTTGCGCGAGACCTCTGGTATCTGGGCGAAGTTGTCGTGGCCGTTGGGAAGGGGAGATCGACGGAAGAGCGTTGATATAGTTTTCGTCGCCAAGCAGCGGGCAGAGGCGGGTTGCCTTGTGATGATGCGGTTTTGTGTGAGGTCTTTGTAGAGGACGAAGACGAGGACGAAGTGGAGGGGGTTGCACGTCATTGTGGAATTTATCGGTGGGGTGAAACGACGGCACTGCACCTTTACTCTACTGCACTGTGGAGGGACCGTACAGTACAGTACTGTGTGCCCTGTGGTAAGTGCGCTGCGCTGGGGAAAAGTGAAAGTGGCATGTGAAATTTCGAGATCTTGGGGATCTATGCGCTAAGACGGGGAAATGCGGGGAGTGGATATCAACGGCTCGTGCGGTGCCTGGACGGAGAAGAAGGGTAAGGCCCGGGCGGGGGGAGGTAAGGTTGTGAGTGTCTGCGTGATCTCTCATTTGAAGCTTATATTTCCTTCTAGTTTGGAAGACTGGCCGTGGAGCCTAGATGGATGAGACAGTCATTTCAGAGGAGACGGATGGATGGATGCCAAGTCTGGAGGAGAGGGTAAGGGGGTGGGAGAGGCAAGGTTGTGAGGTCTGCGTGATCTCTGATCTTGAGCTTATCTTCTTTTCTATTTTGGAAAGACTTGGCCGTTGAGAGGTCTAGATGGATGGTTGCGCGGATGAGACAGTTATTTTAAAGGAGGCGGATGCCAAGTCTGGAGAGGAGGCCAAGGGGGTTACGTTACTGGGAGGTAAGGTTGTGAGTGTCTGCGTGATCTATGATCTTGAGCTTATCTTTCCTTCTATTTTGGAAAGACTAGCCAGATGAGACAGTCATTTCAAAACGGACGAACGCCAAGTCTCAACGTAAATTTTGTTTTGGATTGCAACAACAGCCCGTCCAGAACGCCGGATGGATGAATTTTAGATGCCCGTTTTGCATCCTAGTACCCGTTATAACACAATATTCTATCTTCCCCCCTACTCTACTCATCATCCTCTCCCTCATCAGACGACTCAACCACATCATCCATCTGCACATCCTCCCCCCTCCCCCTCTTCCCCTTCCCCTTCTTATCCTCCTCCCTCCTCCCCGCCTCCAACACCCTCGCCTTCTCCTCCCTCTGCTTCCTCTGCCCCACAACATACGCCCCCAAAGGCGTCTTCTCCCACTCGAACCCCTTCAGGAACCCCTCCACCCCCGCCCTATTCCCCGGCGCAAACTCAACCTTCACCCTCCTCTCCTCCACCCACCGTCCATTCGCCTCAATCTTCTGCACCAAGATCCCAAGCGCCGCATTAACCTTCCCGTTCCGGTTCCCCGTCTTCGCACCGGCCTCTTTCAACCACCGCTTCAGCATCACAATCACCGGCAGCCCCAGCTCAGGCGCCGCAACGCTCGTAGACCACAGCACGAAGAACTCTCCCAGTAGCTCGACGACTTGCTCCCCAACGCCATCCTGGTAGACGCGCGTCCGCAGGTAGATTTTAGGCGCCTTGTACGCGACCGAGAAGTCGAGCGGGCGCTGCGTGCTAGGCTTGGCGTGCTTCTTCATCTCCGCTGCGGAGAGGACCTCGAGCAGCAGCGGCGCGAGGGGGATGTACGTCCCTGTCGCGCGGGACAGTCGCAGGAGCGAGCGCACGAGGTGGAAGCGAAGGGGGAAGTACGTCGCGGTGGGGATGAGACGCATGGCTCCCAGGGTGACCTGGACAGCGGGGTAGATCAGGGCGCGGAGTTGGGATTCCTTGCCTCTTGCTGCTTCCTTGAGGGGGGAGCAGTGCTCGGCGAGGACGCAGGACCAGAAGTCGAGGGAGTGGATGTACTGCCAGTTGTAGATCGTTTTGTAGGACTCCTTTGCGTTATTGGTGATGCTGCTGCGGAGATGGATGGCCAGCTGGCGGATGAATGTGAAGCCCGTCGTGTAGCCGATGGTGGGATCGAGACCCCAGAGCTCGGCGGCGGAGTTCTTCATCAGGTTTATGCCTTGGATCGTGTGGATGGTCGTGTTGCGCGCGCCCTTGACGAGGCCCTGGTAGACGGTCTTGAGGACTGCTTCGCGGAGACCGGCGTCGCCGATTACGGCGAGGCGGCGCACGACGAGGAAGGCGGTGATGCGCGTGGCTTCGCTGCTGGAGGCGTCGGACCAGATGTCTACGACTGTCTTGACGATGCCCTTGAGCACTTTCTTGAAGGGGAGGAGGTAGGGGAGGAGGGGGTTGATGGTCGAGAGGGTCAGCTTGAGGGTTGCCTCGTCGGAGAGGGTGGTGAGCAGGTGCTGCACGGAGGTCGTGTGAGACTTGAGTAGCGGCGTGAGGGTCTTGAATTTCTTCGAGTCGGTAGAGACGCGGATCTTGCCAGCGGCGCTCTCCTTCACGGGGAGGTGGTGCTGCAGGACCTCGGGGACGAGCTGGAGGGTGACGACGAGAAGTTGGTGGTAGACCTCGGGATTCGTGATCGTGTATTTGTAGTCCTTGCCCTCATCCTCGTTGACGTGTGCGGCAGCTCTGAAAGCGAGGACAACCTGTCGCATCGCTCGTAACGAGTGCTGCTCAGACATTGCCTTCTTCCACTTGGCGACCATCTCCTTTGTGACCTCAGTCTCGTCGAGCATCTCCTCCTCGGACTCCTCGTCCACCTCCATCTCCTCAGCCTTGGCCTTCTTGCTCTTTTTCGACTTCTTCTTAGGCCTCTCCTCCTCTTCCTCGCTGCCGCTAAGGCCATCGACCTCAGCTAGATCGGCATCCTCGTCGAAATCGAGTGTCTCGGGGTCATTCTCCTTGAGGTATTTGTAGAATTCCGGATCCTTCTCAGCCAGTGCCTCCATAGCCTCCTTGCTCATTCCCATATCCTCATCCTCGTCCTCACTGCCCTCATCGTCGCTAGCAACAGGTGCCTCCTCGTACGAAGCATCAGAGGAGTCGCCCTCATCCTCCTCCTTCTCCGCCTCCGGCTCAGAGCGCTTCCTCTTTCCGAGCGCCTTCTTTGCATTCTTCTTGGCCAATTTCTCCGGGACCTCGAAACCCCCAGCAAAGAAATCATCGACGCTCATCTGGCCAAAAGGATCGGCCTTAGGCTCAGGCGCACCCTCCTCTCCATCCTCCGCCTTGCCTTTTCCTAGGAACTCAGCATCCTTTGCATTCCTCAATGCCCTCTTCTCTTTGATCTGCACCTTTTGCTTGATCTTCGCGCCCACCTTGCGGCGCTCAAGCGAGTCCTTCAAGTGGTTCTTCTCGAACTTACGAGTTGCTTTTTTGCTCGTCTTCGCCATTGTTGTGGTTGGGGGAGAGGGAGGGAAATGTGGTTTGTTCGAGGTTTTGCGTTCCTGGCAGCAGGGCTCAATCGCAGCCTTTGCAGAAAATTGTTATGGGGAATTATTTATCGCGACGCTAATCAAGCTAGATCGGGCTAGCACGGACGGCAGAATGCCAGACCGCCCGGACGGTCGCTCTGGCCCATGGGTGCCTTTGGCTTCACGAACGAGGGATGTGAGAGTGGAATACTTTGAGTTTGAGCTTCTTTAATAATCTACTGCGAATATACTGTCATGTATCCGAATAAGCAGGCGTACGCGCCGACTCCGCACAGCTATATTCCAAATACCGCTCTTTCTGCCACTGTGAACCTCGACGAAGTAAGGGCGCCCTCCCCCCCATTAACGAGAGCCAACAAGCTAACTTGCGCACCAGGAAATTAAACTTGCGACCACGCGCGCTGAGAGAGACCTGCAGGACTCGCTGGCAGAAGTCTTCAGCATTATTATCACGCTCGACGAGCTCGAGAAGGCGTATCTCAAGGATGCGATCCCCGAGGCGGACTACACGGAGATATGCGACAGGCTACTGAAGCAGTACAAGGCGATCCTGACGGACGAGACCGTGGCCAAGGAATTCGTTGACCTCGAGACCTTCAAGTACGAGTGGGATGTATGTATTGCGACTTCAAAGAGACAAAGGTCTGAGCATTCGGCTGATTCTTCTAGATGGAGGTACCTCGGGCTACAGAGAGAATACGAATCGGCCTCCCATCCACGGTAACGGCACCGACTCATGCAGCGACAAGTGGGAATACCGGGGCCAATGGAAGTCTGATCCTGGAAGCGACGCAGGATTTCATCACATTCTTGGACGCACTCAAGCTGGGGCTGCTCGCGAAAGATCAGCTCCACCCGCTGCTCTCGGACGTAATACAGTCGGTCAACAAAGTCACAGACAGAGACTTTGAGGGGAGGGGCAAGATCGTGCAGTGGCTAATTTCCCTCAACCAGATGAAGGCGACAGAGGAACTGAGCGAGGATCACGCCAGGGAGTTGGAGCTGGACATGAACGCAGCGTATCAGGGATTCAAGTCGACGCTGAACTGACCGAAATGTGTGACAGACAACAGACACTGTGCAGCTCATTTATATATTGGTATTCTGCATAGCGTGGCGCTGGGAATGACCTGGGAATGCCTGGGACTCGCCTGGGTAGTATAACCAGGAAGTAATTGCTGGGAATTGCATGACACTAGGCCGCCTATCATGGCCCGCAACAGGGCTCGGGACGTACATAGCCGTCCGCAGCCACTAGGTCCCCCTCCATCAGACCAGAAAGGTCCAGAAGCTGGGGTATACAAATTCATCCTCAAAGATGCGCCTGACCTGTTCCAAGACAAACTTCTCGACCTTGCCCACATTCTTCAGAACCTGCTTTCCGTTCTCCCGCTGGCCGATCTCACTCTCGACCTTGATTTCCTGTAGGAGTCCCCCCATCTTGAGACCGTTGGGGGTGCCCGCAGGGTCATCCAAATCTTCGGGCCCAATGGCATTCAGCGCATCTTCGTGTGACAAAAAACAAAAGTGGGCCTTCTTCCTGATGTATGCCAACACTGCCACGCCATCGAATGAGAGCCCGGTAATGTTGAGTTTCAGAGGGATTCCGACAAAACTGGGCATGGGATAGTCCAACAGGATCTCCGCAGTGAGTGACAGCCTGATGTCGCCGGAGTAACGGACACGGAAGACGGTCTGCAGGTCTTCGACACGGGGCTCCTTGAAACGACGGGGCGGTGAGGTTGGCTCGTCGTCGATGGCTTCGTTCAGCAGACCATCCTGCGTGGGAGGACGTGTGCCGGGTGGCGAGAATGTCGACACGCTCCCCCGCTCCAAGGCCTGTTGGGCAGCATCCCCGATGGAGGGGGCCATGGAACTGCCACTTGCAGAGTGACGGTGGCTGATTCTGCGATTTCCTGATTGGGCGCTGCGATCCGGCCAGCCATGAGGAAGGTGTGCCCCCGCCACCGCTGCAAGAGGGGTCTGAGTCCCCGAGAGGCCAGAAGCAAGATGGGAATGAAAGTAGTTAAGATTTGAAGTACCTCCTGATATGCCGGGGGTGTGTGGGCCGAAGAATGAATTTCCCTGCTCTGAAGGTTGCAGACCTCGACTCCCAGTAAACCGTGTGTCAGCGTAAAGGGCAGAGCTCCTGTCATGAGGCGGTCGGCTGGAACGCGCCTCTCTGTCGGTTCGCCGTCTCTCCCTAAGAGTGCGGGCTTCAGGGGTGGTGGTGGGTGGCTTCCATCCTACATCATCACCTCCCGCCTCCTCATCAGAGGCGGACTCCTCGTCATTTTCCTCGTAGAAATCCGCCAATGGGTCACAGATGTCCTTGAGCTCTATCTCCGGGGCCACCGACCCGAATTCAAATGTGTGGACCTTGACCGACTTAATGAACCGGGGTAACGTCACTGTCTGGAATCTGTCATGTATGAACGTGCGGATCGTCTCCGCCAAGGCAATTCCGTCAGGGCCAGATGTGACGGTTTCCCAGTTGAGATCAATGGACATCTGGTAGCTTGACAATTGTCATCACCTTGCTGTGGAGTTATGTTGTTGGAAGTGTCAGTGTGAAATGTTCCTATCGCTGCTTTAGAGTGGGTATATGGTCACGTGAAATATACCAAGGTGCGCCTCTGGAGACGCAGGGCCGCTGATAGGGCCGCCGCCAGCAGGGTTCTAGCCGCCATCAAGGTGATAGTTGGGCGCCTCGAGATTCGATTTCCTATCTGATAATTACCGACACCCCAGATTGCTGTAAACGAGGCGAAATGGCAAAATGTGATGAATTACGGAAAAACTGCAAGGGCAACGGGATTCTACGGGGGCGTTGTAGTATCATGTTCCCTTGCATTCCAAGATCCCTTCTAAGCCGGGGTAGCTCCGGAGTCACCTTCATTTCTTTGTGAATGTTGTCTCGTTGTACTTCTACATCATCTATCTATTTGACACTTATGTGAGCTCGATCCCATCGTTTCTGCAACTTCAGCCGGCTTGAAGCAAGGATCTAGCAGACTATCTACCGTCGAACCCCTCCCCTCTGCACCAGTTATCACCAACATCATCAAAGCAAATTGTGCCGTCCAAAGCATCGGGTCCACCAGAACTCCTCCTAGCGAGCCCACTGGGCAGACCAAGCAAATTGGGCGTTGATCTGGATACCGCGGTACCTGAAAAATGCCCTCAAAGCATTCCATTATCCAACATCCAACAGACTCCACCGGGCTAGTGTGGGCAGATCTCGGACGCAGCGTTCCTGTGAACTTGGGGGCCGAATACGCCGCCATCATGAGGTGCTCTGACCTCTGATGTAAAAAATGATTTTTCGGAATCCCGCGAAGCGGAAATGCCTCGAATGTGCCTTCGTGTCGTCCTACCCAATGGCGGACGCCTCGTCGCGGCATAGCCGCCCGGGACGCTGCAACAGGAATCTTAAACGAGCGCACCTCCCCCAACCACATTTTGCTGCTCTCTATGCACGAGAAATATCACATGATTGACATTTTATGCGACCCAGGCAGGGTTGAGGGGCAACGTCAAAGATGAATGCATAAAGTGATTTGGGGCGGATGGGAGCCCATTCCTCCCCGACCAATGTTATTTAGATAAAATGTAAATTCTTTTTGTGTTGGAGAATGCTGCGGGGAACGGGGGATCCGCGAGACTACTGTGGCCGGCAAGCACGAGACGGCTTCAGCCGGTGTACAGCATGATGCAGCGGGTACGGCCTCCCTCCCTCCCTCCCGTCTCTCGTTTGCATCTCGTTGCATTTCGTTCCCATTTCAGTCACCGGCCCCACCGAACTTTTTGCCCACGTTGGCTGTCGCCGCTGTTAGACGACTTTCGTATCACTGGCACGTTGCACCCGCGACCATGCCCCTAGCAGCAGGTACTGTGCTGCTTGTGGGGGATCGGGCAGCAGTTGCAGCGCTCACTTGCCATATGCTCGGAGATGATGGAGGGGTGCAGAAACACAAATTTATTATCCAACTTTGCCCTGTCTGGCTCTATGTGAAAAGAGAGTCATTCGACTCGGGTTTGCTAAAGAATGTCCAAAATAAATGTGCCCCTATGAGGCACTATATGAATTAATGGTGGGCGTGTCGTGCAAAACAGACAGAGTATCCATAACAACGCGGCAGCCCTAGAAATGCTTGCGCCACTGATCGTGGGCAGAAAATAAACAGCAGATATTCACTCAAACGATGCCAGTTTTCCCATAACCAAACTCCTTTAAAAATGCCGATGGCGTTCTTGTATGCGAGACTGTTCCACCGCCGAGAATTATAACCCATAGCGAAGCTTATAAAAGGTTGAGTGGTCCGAACCAGAGATACAAAGGTTGATCAACTAGCCCAAAGGGCCGTACAATGCCGCAACGACGCAGAATAATTCAGCTCGGATGAGCCTATCGGAGCTTAGTCTTTGGCCTTTCGCCGTTCTCGCCGTGCTTGTCGCAGGTGTCATCGTTCTTAAATGAGACAGATTTCTTCCGGTCACACTTCTCACCATCGCCAGAGCAACCTGAAGTCTTGACCCAAGTCACCGCTGTGCACCCACATTGGTAGGTGGTTGTAATCTTTTGACACATATCGATGATTTCTACTCTGAGCCTTGGACCTGGATGTGCAGGTTCGGCGATATGTGTGAAGGTGGGCTGCTGAGAGTGGTGCAAGCTGAGTTGGTTCGAGCTGGACAACGTTAGAATCTTCTGGGCAACGGGAGGAGTTTGAAACGGTTGACTTCGCCCATCCTGAAGTAGGAGCCATGGTAGCTTGAGAGCATGGGAATTATACGTACTATATGATATTATTCGCGGTCTACCGATTTGGATATGTGCAGTGGTGGTGAGCTCGCGGGTTTGCTTTGAGGATGGGAACCTTAAGAGAAGGTTGGACGAGATATTTATCTTCGTTCGAAATGGTCGAACGAGAACATGAATTCAGAGGAGACAATGGTTTGGTTTATAAGGTATTTCCCTGCATTCCGAGGGGCCGGGTATTGGTCTGTATGAATTCAGTCCGTGTAGTTGTTTGCCATGCCTGTGGGATGGATGTTGTAGAGTGCGTCGATGAGAAATATGCCTGTCCTGTCCAACGGCCGTGTGCCTTATTGGTGGTTGTTTGTCTCTCAAGTTCTTAGTGCCAATGTGATGAATGAAATGAGGAGTTAGATGCAGCCATTGATATTATCACGCAAGGCTATGTATGTAGTAGGGTAGGTTCCAACGAGTTGAGATAATATATCAATCAGCCCCCAGGGAGAGTACTGTAAAAGGGAAAAGGGAGGAAGAAGCACACAAGTGTGGACATGGAGGACCTTGTAAGTATATGGGTAGTATTTGTACATGGAATGCCTTTTTAGGGCAGAAAGAATTGAAAGCCGATAAGGTTGTTGGCAAAGAGGCCAGGTAGTGAGTGGATGTATTGATGGAGGAGGATAGTCGAATAAGAGAAGAGTATCAGAGGAATGATAGTCTGCAGTGTCAGGGAAGGATGACAGTAGTAGACAGTAGTATATGGGGGTAGTTGGTGGTTCAATGTGGGATAGTGGAGGAGGAGAAAGAGAGGGACGAATAGTTGTAGGGGTATAATAAAGAGACGGAGCCACTCCTAGAGCTCATTGTCGCCAAGAAACCAGGTACTCCTCACCCCGTCCTCACCCCGTCCTCACCCCGTCTATCCACTAACAGCACATACCACATTCACTATACTAGTAGCACTAACAGCAATTAACAGCACTAAACAATACTGTAACAGTACTAACTAACAGCACTAACTTACTATAGAGAACCGGGGAATGGAACAGTCAGGCTACTGCTGCTTTAATGTACTCTACTGCACTCTACTGCTGCACTCAAATGCACTGCACTGCGAACAAAGACAACAAACAGCATGAATATCGACTATCATTGTAGGTAATGTACTCCACGGTCTCCCCGACTCGTCTAGGACATGCAGCATCCCACATAAATCATTTGTATTTTATTTCACGGTATTTTACAGTATTTTAACTTTAATTTCCTATTATTTCTATTATTTTATCCTCCCTTCCCTCTCACTCGCCAAATACAGCAAGAACGATAGATTCTTCGCTTGGACGATCGAGCCAGGTGCGCCTTCCTAGAGCCAGAGCGAGCATCCGGGCGATGTAACGCTGAGCGATATGCAGCTGCATATGTATGTTCTATGCTGGACATCCCGGGCCTCATGCCAGGCCTTCAAAACTGGTCACTGTGGCGCGGACAACAAACATTCCACACGTCTTCTTTCAACCGATATTGCCCAGGTACTTCTCCTAATACTCTGATATACCCTCCAGGATCTCGCCACCTCGACGCTTCGCGGCTGACCCATGATGCCAGGCCAAGGGTGCCATGTGCGTTCCTATTAGCTGCTCCTCGATCGCGGCGCTTAGAACCTCCTTCCCCCCTCCTCGTCTGCCTCTCCTCACCAACGACCTTTCTCGACATGGTAAGCTCTTACCAACAACTCCAGCCAGAGACGGCTAGACTTCCGCAGATGCTCGTACTTCAAAGTACGGGACTAAGTATTCTGGCCCCCCCCCTGGAAGGGGGAAGCCTGCACCCGGCGGAGATCTCGCAGTGTGACAAGACGTCCCCTTCTCATCTCTTCTCCATACCTTGTCAACGCTCACCAGACCGCGTCACGGAAGAAACCCATGGTACTTGGGCGTTACTTCTCTCGTCTCTGACCCCCAATCGACGTGCAAGGACGGCGTAAATGTCCGTTATTGACTTGATAAAGCATCACTTGGTGACTCTACTATTGGCTGCCGGTGACATCTTCATCCAACACACGGTTACGAGGCATATGTTGTTGGTTGCATTCTTCGCATCAAAAGGTCCGAACCGTGGCCGCATGGCTTACGGCCCACGCACGAAAGCCGTTATATGGAGATCCCTCAATCTTGAGCCATCTACGCCGTTTGTTTGTGAAACTCAAGATTTTTTAGATTACTGGGTTGGCAGTTTTCAGTTCCTGGCGTGGAAGGACGCAAGGGCGACGACGACATGACAGGTAGCATGCCCGGCCGGCACTGCATCATTCCAACAATGCGAGCAAACTGAAATCTCCGGGGTCACTCAACACATACCGTGATAGCCCCCCCTTTCCAATGATGGCCGCTCTAAGCACTCTCAAGAGCTTTCCCCTGTCCCTGGCCAAGCGTGCAAGCATCAAACGGCTGGACCGCAGGTGGGCGATCAGTTAGTGGCACAATAACGCGGACGACGTCCCATCTCGTGTTTGCAACACCTCGTTTACTGGCGGGGGCCAAAAACGCAACAGTTGCAAGACCCCCGCTCCCATACACATGTGGAGGGGCCGGCTGATAGACTGACGACGGATGGAGCGAGGCCGCCACCTGTCTGATTCCGGAGATCCCCCTACTCTGCCGCAGCACGGCACAGAAACATCGCACACTCCACTCCATATGTAGTTGTCCGGCGACACCTCAGCTCGCTTCCCCTAGGGTCCTCTTGGGGCCAAGCAACGTCGGTTCCTTCCCTGGGGAGATGCTCCTACTGTGAATTTCGTGCGGATCCATGTTTCAACATCCTCGCCTCCACCCCACATCTGTGCATGCCGGGCGTCTGACGACCAGGTTCATAAACGCGACATTATTATGGTCTGATCTGCTATAGTACTTGCCAATGTTAGTGGTCGCAATTAAATGGGTCTGTCAGCTCAAGGGTTGAACGGCTCGCTGATTGTTTCGCATCCAACAGCAGAAAGGTTGACGTTCAACGGTAACGGTTAATCTAAGTTTTGCGGATGGCTGCTGACTGGCTGCTGATCACCCAGGCGGCACAAACGACCGCAAAACCGTGGCATTATAAATATAAATATGCCCCAAAATTAACTGTATCTATATCGAAGGAAGCGGGAATTTCGACAGACATGGAAATCCGAAATCCGAGACGCCCATTCACGCAAACACCGCCGCTACCGACAAATAAAAAAAGTGACACGTCCCTTTCTTTTTCCGGCGAGGTCCAAAAAGTTTGTGCTGGCTTCGCGAATGGCATGCGTCTCCTAAGCGCCGTTGAAAAACACAAAACCAACCCCCAGGCCTCCCCCGTCCAACAACGCACAACGGCTCGCTCGCTCGCACGCGCGTCAAGCCATAGCGGAGCCCCCGGCCGACTATGCGACCACTGATGACCCGATTCCCGCGTCGCCCGCCCCAACTGCAACCCTCCTGCATTACCACATCCCTCTCCACCCCCGTGACCGCCCTCACAGGCACACACAGCCAGCAGCACCACAAGCCCCCATCCCCTTGGCCCCCACGACATTTTCCACGCCAGCAACAACGCACCAGCGTGATCTCCGTGATCGCCACAACCTCCCCCTAGACACACCTCCACCGCCCTCCCTCCCCTCGGCCCCCCGACGCTTGC
>JPKD01001342.1:0-29188 GCA_000750935.1 Pseudogymnoascus sp. VKM F-4519 (FW-2642)
TACCATGCTTGCTTACTCCCTCCCCACCACCACCACCACCACCACCCACAGCACTCCCACGCCCCTCTGTCATGCCCCTCTGCCACGCCCCTCACACGCCCAACTACCACCACACGCACCACCACCACCCACCACCACTGCACCACATCCACTACACCGCCTCACATTCCGTCATCAGATTTCACCATACCTGCACATATCCCATTCCCCCTTCCATCCCCCCTGCTCCTCACCGCTTAGACCAGTACCACAAACACCCACCTCCCCTCACCCACCACACCACACCACTCACCTCACCCATCCCCCATCCCCGATCTCCCATAATCCCCATTCGCTGGCCCGTCCCGCAACTCCCCCCCTCCCCCCTCCCCAGCTTCCTCGCCATCCATTCAGTACCACCACGCGCCGGCCGCTCAAGCACAAAATTCCCGACCACGCCGAAGCCGAAACATCACACACAACGACACGTGGGGGACATGGGGGGGACAGTCGACAAAACGCGGAACCATCGGGTGGATATCAAATCTATTTCCCCATCCCCGAAAAATAAACAAACGCCTAACCGCGCGCCCGCCCACCAACATACTTTGCCATTCCACTCCACTTCAGCCCTCTCCCTAGTCCTTAACCCCTCCCCCCAGTCACTTATCCCATCTTCCGCCACACGCCGCGTCACGCCTCCTCGATCGCTGGGCTCGACTCGCTCTCTCGACTCAGGCTACATTAACCTTATACCCATTATCCGGCAGGTACAAGTGTCTCACGGCTCCCTTCTTCGTCAGCACCACCATGCGGATCACGCCTCCGGAGCTACCATCCCACTTGATCGCCTCGGCCAGCGCGCCCTTGACGAAATCCACCGCTGCCGCCTCCTCGAAGCCCTCCTGCCAGTTCGCGTCGCAGTATCCGTAGATGTACGTCGATCCGGAGCCGCCGATCGCGTACGACTGCTTGTGCAGCGAGCCGCCGAGGGGGATCGAGTACACCTGCCCGCCGTGGCGCTCGTCCCAGCCAGCGATGATCAGTCCAGCACTATATCGTCCATGTCAGCATTTGTGCCATCTCCGTCTCCGTCTCCCATATCTCCCATGATCCAGCTCTCTCTCTCTCTCTCATCCCCTCTCTCCCTCGTTCTGTGTGCGGGTATGGATGGATGGATGTCTGTCCTCACCTTAACCTGTCCTTATTGTTGTAGCACAGCTCCTGGAACATCGCCGCGGCCACCTGCGTCGTTGGCGGCGCCCCATTCTGGATCCCGTACATCCCGAGCTGGTAGTGCACAATGTCCGCGACAGCTTGCGTGTCAGCCGCCGAGCCGGACCGGCAGCACCAGATCGTGTCGTGCACCTGCGTCAGCTTGTCCGTCACGCGGTTGGCGATGTAGGCCCCGGTTGTGGTTCTGCTGTCCGCGCCTGTGTTCGTACGTCAGCCTTGCCCTTACTCCCACTCCTTCCTTGCTGCCAGTGTGTGTGCGTACCTAATATGACGCCGTCTTTGAAGTTGATTGCCATGCTAGTTGGGGGTTAGTTGGGATTCGTTTGTGCTGCTGCCGCGGTGAGATCGAAGCTTACATTGACGTTCCTAAGCTACGGAGAAGGGTCAGTTGATGGTACTTGAAGCTTCAGACAGCTGTAACTCACTTCACCTCGCCCTTCTTGAGCCTGTCCATGTCGACGTGAATGCCATCTGCAATGATCCTGGTCAACAACAGCTTCACCGGGGGGAGCAGGGCCACGCATCACGAACCCTCATTCAGCATTCCTGAGTTGCCGAACTCCATATTGTTGTGATTTTCGGATTCTTATTTTCTTATTATACAAATTTCAAGGTCGGTTCGTCTATTTGCGCGTGTTTGAAAAGGTGAGAGGGTTGTTTTGCTGTTTTGAGAGCTTCAATGTATGTTCCCTTGTGGCTGTCAGGCAGCTTGGTCTTCGTAACGGTTGGGGCTCCGAGAGAGTTATTCCGCTCCGAGATTCCATGTTGGTGTAAGTTGGCTTGTTGATTACTACAATGTTCCTTGCGCACGGACCAACCCCGGAACTTTTGGGCGGCACGACCACTTGGGGCGCTATGTGTGGGGTGTGGCCGATGTTCGGGACTGCAACCAGACTTTATTTATCCCCCCCACCATTGGGACTCATCAGCCCTCATCAGCCTCGTCTTACTCACCGTTCTGCGTTTCGTTCCTATTTGTATACACACGAGCTTTGAAGCATATCTAGAGATTCTTTTTTGCATACAAAACTTGTGTGAATTGTAAATATATCCTTGCATTTTCTCAAATATCAACCCTAAATCTATCACAAAATGGTTTTCCCTCCTCCACCAGTCGATACCATTGGTAAGTCGACCCCGCTTCAACATCACTGTCAGACCGAGTGAAGCACCTCGGTGGCTCAAGAGATGGATTCAATATACTCTCTTGGCTGTCCTGGCCTTTGATCCCTCTTCAATCCTCTCCCAACCCCTACATTACCCCTCCATCCCCCACCTTTCCCCTCTCTCCGAGCAACTCACTGACCCGGCCCTCCGACAGACTGGAACGACATCGGCTTCAAAGTCCGCGAAGTAAACGGCCACATCGAATGCCACTACTCCAAGAAGACCGGACAATGGACCGCCCCCAAATTCGTCACCGACCCCTTCCTCCGCATCCACGGCATGGCCCCCGGCCTCAACTACGGCCAGCAAGCCTATGAAGGCCTCAAGGCCTTCCGCACCCCAAACAACACCATCCAGATCTTCCGCCCCTCCAAAAACGCCCTCCGCATGCAGCACTCCGCGGACTTCATCTCCATCCCCCAGATCCCAGAGGCTGTCTTCGTCGAAGCCGTCCACGCCGCCGTCGCCCTGAATGCCGCGCACGTGCCCCCCTTCGAGACTGGCGCAGCGATGTACATCCGCCCGCTCGTCTTTGGTTCATCCGCCCAGCTCGGCCTCAGCCCGCCGGAGGAATACACTTTCTGCGTCTACGTCCTCCCCGTCGGCGTCTACCACGGTGTTCACCCCGTCAAGGCTCTCATCCTTGAGGACTTCGACCGCTCCGCCCCTGAGGGCACAGGCAGCGCAAAGGTCGGCGGAAACTACGCACCTGTCCTGCGTCACAGTGATAAGGCTCGCAATGAGGGCTTTGGCATCACGCTGCACCTCGATTCGCAGACGCGCTCCGAGATCGATGAGTTCTCCACCAGCGGTTTCATCGGCGTCAGGACCGAGGGAGATAAGACCACCATCGCCGTGCCGGATAGCAAGAATGTGATTGCCAGTGTGACTGCCGATTCCGTTCTTGAGATCGCAAAGTCCCTCGGATACACCGTCGAGAAGCGTTCGGTAAGAAGCCCACCTATCTCACCCTTGTTCCACCCAGACCACACATCAGACCAACAGCTAACCCGCACCCACTAGATCAAATACGAAGAACTCCCCACCTTCACCGAGGTCGTCGCCGCCGGCACTGCTGCGGCACTCGTCCCCATCCGCTCCATCACCCGCCGCTCCCGCGACGATACATTCCCCTACATCGCTGAGGAGACCGAGGAGCCAGGGCCAGTCTTCACGAAGCTGCTCACGACGCTGCAGGATATTCAGAGGGGTAAAGCCGAGGATCCATATGGATGGTGTGAGTTGGTGAAGGAGCCGGAGGCGGGGAAGTATGAGTAGGTGGGGAAAGGAGTTGGATATGTAGATAGGAAATAGAGGTGAGCATTGGGATAAATAAAATTATGTTGAATGCAAGGTCTAGATCATTCAATGGGTGGTTTTGGGATTTATGAGCAATTTGTAATGTGTTGTCGATCTCTGTGTTCTGAGTATATTGCATGAGTGAGAAGATCTGCTCTGAGCTGACGAAATATGAGAACTTGTAAAAACAGCAGACGGTCAACTTTACATCAAACTCATGTTGGACTGTTCAAACTGTTCATCGTGTATGAAAGGTCCTTTACTATTCATATATATGTGCTGTAGAATCCAAAACTGAAAACGGGAAGCAAAGGTAATGAAAAATTGCCATGGTGAAGGGCAAGAATTCCCTTTATACAACCCGAGACTGAAAACGGCAGAGCGAAAGTAATATTGCTATCATGTCGGGCAATAATTCCTTTCGTAAATTAACTTTCTTTGCTTACCCCTCTCCCGTTAACTAACTCCTTGTACTTCCTCTCCTCCTTTGAAGCTCCTCCCCTCCTTTGAAGCTCATCTCCCCCTTTGTAGCTCCTCTTCCCATTTATACCTCTAGATGTCTCCTCTTCGTCCTCCACCTTCCATCTTCCATCCTCCACACCTCTACTACCTCTTCATTGAAACCAAGATCCAACAACTTCAAACATCACAACATGAGCACTCCAAATACGTATGTATCTTAGGCACCTAAATCGAACTATGCTAACAGAGAGATTTCACGGCGATAGCCAGCCAGAAACCTCAGCTGGGGCTGCTTCTACGGAAGGTGTCCTTGTGATAGAGGACAAAATAAAAATCTCTCACGAAGCTATAATCGACTTTTCAAGCCCCATCATAACGGATGAGGATGTAGTCTGCTCTCAGACGGATCGGGACGGATTCAAAGCTTTCGTCGAGGGCCAAGGCGAGAGCGATCTTGGCAAGACTATTCGACTCATTGATTATATTGTGGCCAAAGAAATATACGAGTCATCCCAGGTATGTGATCTAATAAGTATTAAAGCTCAATCACTAACTGCTGTGTAGGCTGACTTGGTCAATGAACCTCGTTTCCATGGGGTTACGATCCAAGAAACAGCAACCCTTGTCGTGATGCGCATTCGGAACGAAACCTTCACAAAATTGAAGACTTCCGAGGCAGCCTGGGAATTGTTTCTGATGGCGTTGCGACAAGATGGTATTGCCTGTAACTACAAGAACGAAACAGAGGCCTTCATACGGACGCTAGGGGGCACAGTTCCCATGGACGTATGGGATCGGATCTGGAGACAGTTCATGCCTGCCTGGCGTGCCGACGTTTTCCGTGCTTCCAGTGCGATGGCTAATGATTTGGTGAATTTCATAGATAGTAAGAATTCTGGAGCAAAAAGGTTCCAGGCCATCTTGGTATCGCTGCCTGATTGGATCAAGGAGTGGATGGAGAAGACGCTCAAGAAGTAAAGAACGGGGTTGTTGCTCTGCTGTTGTTTTTCAAGTCGACGGAAGGCGTGGGATGGAATCAGATCTATACTTAGTTAGAATGGAATCAGGTCAATACTTAGTTAGAATGTCAGGATAACTTGCAAAGGATAAATGCATCGCATGGCTCACCATATTTTTGTTCTTGGTTGTGATGTCGACGCTGAGTGAAATTGCCTGTATGAGAAACAATGGATGTGCCGTATCCCAGCTCAACAGTTTGATATGTCGAGAATGTGACACGAGCACGCTCCCGCGGAGTTTAAATACCAGGCAACGTTATTGTAAACATTATTGGACAGTCAAGAATACCACGCTGGCGCCAAAGACGATAAAAGGAAAGCAAGTAAATATTTATATTGTTGGTGCTATTTGAGATCAAGTATATAAATCTCGTGAATTCGTACGAGCAATTGCCCAAGATATACGTCAGAGACCACTTCCCGTGAAAATAGCTAGCTACAGGTCAAGAATAGGCGATTGTGAACTCCATAGTAGAATGTGAAAACAATAGCAATAACAGCCACAGCCACAGGCCCACGAAAACCACCAGCGAAAATGTCCACAGCCACAAGCCCCCGCGAATCTAATGAGAGCCCCTCCGATACATCGGTGTACCATGCTCAATATAATCGCGAAGCCTATTGTCGACGATTTCACTGCAATAGCAAGCAGTATCTTCATCGCAAGGGCAACCACCCCATCTGTCAAAAACTTTGTCTGCAATAGTTTCCATTTCCTCCTCCGAGGGCTTGAAGCGCTTATTGAGCCCCTCTTCCCTGAAGATGGCGATCCACTGATCTATCGTTCTCTCCATCTCACTCGCGCAACATTTCAAATTCTCTTCCAGATACGGTGACACTCCTTTGGGTTGAAGTTTGGCCTTTTTAACTGGATTGTCGTCTTCTGTTGCTACCGCACCTTGGCTCCAGCTTCTTTTTGAGCGTTGATGTCCACAAGTCACGTCAATGTATCGGGACATCAGCTTCACCGCATCGTCGACAGTGCAGAGTGCGTTGGGCCCGAGCTCATTGGCCAAGGCTATTTCGGCCAGTTGGCTCAGCCAACGTCCGCTCACAACCTGCCCATTTGGGCCGCCATCCTTGAGTTTATCGGCGAGACATCGGAGAGCCCATCCGGCGGTTTCGGCATCAGTTGAGACCCTGTACTCTGCGTGTCTGAATGTAGGCAATGGGGCCATGGGAGTCTTGATAATCTCACGTTCTACCAGTCCGTTTATGCTGTGTCGTAGGATCTCATATCGAGCGGCCAAGGTAGGCTGGGGAACCTTGATATGTCGACCGCAACGATCTATGAACGCTGCATCAAGCGAATCGCTCATGTTTGACGTGCAAATAATCAGCACATTTGCATTGTTCTTTACCATGTCAAATCCAGTGAGAAGTGCATTTGTGGCGCGGACGGCATCGTGCACTTCGTTCTTGGCATTGGCTGTCTCCCGAGAGGCCGCAAGACTTTCGATTTCATCGATTAATAGTATTGTCAGAGTACTCGCTGTTTCTTCCGACTGTGCTGCGAGTGCTTCGAAGATTGAATGGATCTTCACTGCACTTTGTCCGAAATATTGTGACAGTAGCGTCGCAGCATTCAGCTGCAAAAGGATTGTGTCTCCAAATGTCTTGTTTAGTCTTATAGCAAGCTTCTGGGCAAGTCCAACTGACAACGACGTTTTCCCTTCATCAAATTAGCACGAGTTAAGATGCGGATTTGGGGCGAAGCACCTGTGCCAGGTGGGCCCGAAAGAAGAACAAGGCGGTTGACAGTTGACAATGAGCGATGCCCTGGTTTCCATGAGAACCTCACTAGTTTCATGGTCAGATTCCATAAATTATAATCATGTCTATATACCTACAAAGGTTCGTCATGAATACGATAAGATTTTTCTTGATTTGCTCGTCGAAAATTAGTCTGGAACAAGGTTAGGAGCGCAGAGATAAATGTGACGATTCTCTAACCTTTCCCAAGCATTATCGAATCCAGCACAGGGAAGCAGTATCGGGTCTCCGCAAAGGGACAGAGCTCCCTCTATTTCTGCATCTTTCCCATCCCGCAAGACGTATGCATTGATGTTAACTGTGTGACCTTCGACCAAGACAAATGAATGGTCATCGTCTGTATCAACGATGTCGACTGCTTTCAGAGACCGGACGCAATCCGGAAAGAGGCACTCCGCATCTGCAAAAGAACCGAATAAGCGCAACTCCATTTTAAGAGATAAATGCATGCCTACACAAGTTGTCACCAATCATCTCGTGGTCAACCTCCACAGCATGAATGCGTTTTGATCGAAATACATCCTCAAGCTTGGCGGTGAGCTGCACGGATGTTAGCTATGGAAGTAAAGTCTAGAGCAGTAACAGGAATGATTGCATACCTCTGCCAGGCTCCCTGTATAAGCAGGTTTCACCTGGGCCTCGACATAGATGGTGCCCATTCGGGTATTCGGGGAGTTGGCCTCGCTCTTGCTGGGCTGATGAGGTGGGTGGATGTCAGGGCTGTCATCAGGACCGTCGATGATCTCAAAGTCACTCGAGTCCATGGCAGCTGGCTTCGCCATGGGCTCCATCACTGGACCGAATAAGAGAAAACTTTGTCCAATGGAAATGAACGCGAAAAGTATTCAGTAGCTTGGAGGAGCTACTGAATTCTTGAAGGAAATATGAGAGAGACAGGTCGGAAATCAGAGAGAAAGAGAGACGATCATGTATTGAAACCACTACAACGATGAGGGATAAGGAAATCCGATGACGGAATATAAGAGACAGGTACTTTTTTTTGGAGTGGTGTTGAAATGAGGTGTTGAAATGGAAGAAGGAAGGAGGTTTGTGAGATGGAGGAAATTAGATTAAAAGTCACAAACAGTGAACTTGAAGGTCACAAACAGCCTGATCAAAGACAAACAAACAAACACTGAGAATCAGAATAGGAAATCCGATAATAAAACAGAAGAGACTGGTACTTTTCTGCAGTGGTAGTAAAATGGATGAAGAAGGAAAGAAGGAAGTTTGTAAGAGACAAGTCATCCTTCATCTTAAGACTGTCGGTCCCTTGCAGCCTTACCCGGCAAGGCTCCGGCAAGGCTCCGGAACAGAACCCCAGCCGTCAGATCTGCGCGCGACGATACGCGATAAAGTGCTAAATGTGAATAAAGCTCGGGCCTCAATTAAAGTCTGGAGGCGGGAGCTTCAACGATAAATCATCGACATTTTGCATTCAGCGCAGTATTCACAGTATTCGCATATTTACTTCCATTACCGTCTCAAGGGTTTTCAAGACGGATCCTGTCACTTCCAGTGTTTATCTTCACAATCTCATTCCATAGAAACTATCGCTTGCCACCTTTCGCACGAATTGTCTTCCACAATTTCTTGCGACTCCACCTTAAACCACCTCCCATAAAACATGCGACAGACATAAAATCACACTCAATGGATCCTCCGCCGCGGCCGTCGATGGATCGCTTCCGGATCCGTGTTGCTGTCTTTTCTCCAGAAGAGGCTCATAATCTGGAGGCAGTCCCGAAACATACTTTCGTTATTGCGAGGAGCCAGCATTTCCCCCTCCAAGATCTTCCCCTCCGCGAACTGCGTGACGTTGCGATAAGAAGATACAAGGACATATACCCCCAGGAGTCGTGAGTCCCCCCGTTGAAATTTTATCCTGCTGTGTCACTGACTTCATTTCCTGCCAGGCTGTTCCAAATCGCCCAGTCTACAGATGCCTATGGCGCCGACCTATACCTCAACGATCGCGTGGGCGACATATTCGCAGACAATGAAGTCCTGAGAGTGATCAAGGGCTCATCTATCAGAGACTTCCTCCCCCCAGACTACGTGAATGGGAGAGCCGGCAGTGTCCAGCCCAGCTATCCACTACAGCGAAAGCGATCCCCCGCCACTTCGAATCTCGGAGACAATTCAAGGGCTGGCAAGAGGCAAAAGGTTTACAGGCCAGACGATCCAGTCCCGTCACGCGAGCGCGACCCATCCGACTCCGAGGAGGAGGACGTACTGCCAGAAGACATACTCATCGACGAGGTCATCCCCGATTCGCAGGTAAACGAGGTCGAAGATGTCGCTAGGCATATCAAGCAGGAGAAGCCCTCCCAAGCAAGCCGGCCAAGTTATAACCCGCCATCCCCAGTCCTAGGCTACAGAGACGATGGGGAAGTCGTTATTTCAGACTCTCAGGGGAAAGAAACATCAGGACGAAATACCACCCGCCAGACCCGTCAATCACTTCGAAATACCACCGAAGCCCGGGAAGATCTTCAAATAGCTGCAAAAACCACCCCAAAACCGAGCAATGGCGCAGCTCGCCGTCCGTCAAATAAAAGGCGCGAGCGGTCTGATGACATCTCGGATTTTGAAGAACATACGTCTATCACACCGACCATCACGCCGTCGCGAGGAATCTCAGATACTTATAGTGATTTCGAGACCGACATCGAACAGCCTTCCAGTTTTCTCAGGCGACGTGGCCGCGTTACTCCCCTGCGCAAAAGCAAGAAGGCCTCACCGATCTCTGCAAAGCCGAAAGTGATACAATATGGAAAGAAGGCAGCAACTAAGAGCAAAGCAAGCAGTTCAGACAACTCAACACCTAAAGCAATTACACCATCCACCCCTGCAATCACTCCTCGTTTGGCAAGTATGGCAAACAGTGGCCCTATACTGCCAGGTATGACACGTCAACCCGACAGTGCTTCAACCGACAACGTCGATGACAAGAGTGAGGAGGGTGTGGACGCAGGAGCCGAAGAGGCTGCACAAGAGGTTTCAAGGCTTACATCTGAATCGGCGGGAAAGAAACGCGCCGCGGAACTAGAACAGGAGAGTTGTCGCACAGGTCAATCCGAAGAGAAACCAGAAGAAGCAATGGATCAGGCTAGGATTGAAAGAGAGGCAGTCGAGAAAAAGAGTACTGCTACAGCCATTGCTACGGCAAAGATAAAGGCAGCTAAGAGAAGGAGAGTTGATGCTGCGCGAAAACGATTAGCTGAGGAAGAGAGGCTTAAGGAAGAGGCGGAGAAGGAAGAGTCGGAGGAGGAGGCGGAGAAGGAGGCTGAGAAGGAGGCTGAGAGGGAAGCCGAGATGGAAGCCAGAGCAACTGAGGCGAAGCTCAAACGGGATCATCTGCTTGCGGAGGAAGCCCGAAGACAAACGGAAGCAACTGAAAAGGCCGAAGGCGAGGAACGTGAACAAGCCAAGAGACGAGAGGCAGAAGCGGCAGCAAAGGCGGAAGCTGTGAAGCGCAAGGAAGCTGCCAAGAGAGAGAAAGGGGCCAGTGACAAGAAAGATGCAGAGGTAGCTAGCGCCCGCAAGAGGTCTCCGTCTGCCATAAGCCCAGGAGGGATGCTTGGTAGGGCTGTAGCGAATTTCAATTCCGAGACCGCGAGCACTAGCCCTAGTGCAAATGTGGTTGATATGCCGCCACCTCCAGCAGCTGCCCGCGGCCGTCTATCAACTTCGCCAGCTCTTACTCGAAAGAGATCTGAAGATATCAGATCTACGCCAATTCTCCCCCCTCGCAGATCTAGTGACATCAGACCGGCCTCGTCTGTGGAGCCGAGTCCGGCTGCCCGACGTGTTTCCTTCGCAGAGCCATCACCGTCCGTGTCTGGGAAGACGCCGAGCAGGGCCACGCAGTCTCCGGCTCCGGTTCAAACACCTAAGACTGTGAATGGGATCCCGAGCTTCCGTCAATCCAAACTCGTGCCACCAGGAACTGGAGCCAAGTCGGTTACTCCCAAGGCTCTCACTCCTTCGAGTTCGCAAGCGCCACCGTCCGGGCAACAAGTTAAATCAACGCCAACGCCAACCCCGAAAACCCGAGCAGATATCACTGCTGCGTTGCTTAATACTATCAACAAAGGGAGCTGTAAGTTGCAATCCGGATCGATTATAGTAATATTACTCAGACTGACTATCTATAGCATCAGCAGTGAAGGGAGTAGCAGCCTCGAAGCCAAATGCCATTGCCATATCCTCTGATGAGGAAAGCAGCGATGACGAAAGTGTGGGCGAACTAGAGTTACCACCATTGCCTCCGCCTTCATCTCATTCGATTGCACAGAGTCAAACCGCAGCAAGCGGTGACAATGCTAATGATACGGCTTCCAATACCTCTCGTTCTGCATCCGCCTCGACAAACAGGTCACAGCGTGAGAGCCGCTCACCCGTACGATTTGTCAACTCTAGCTTCCATTCCAACGCAGCCTCCTCTACCCAATCATTCGATGGATCCCGCCGAGCGCAACAGGGTCACTCAAATGGGAGCGAGACATCCGATAAAAGTACTTCCGGAGACTCAGCTTCAGAAGACGAAGCCTCCGAGTCGGAGCTCTCACCAACAAGATCCAAACCCACCATTCCATCTTCTCAAAGCGCCGCATCTCAGCGCATTCTTCCACCGTCGTCGAGGCTCTCACAACTCCGCGACGGTTCAACAACACCCAAACCTCAAAACGTCGGCGCTAGAAAGGTCAGCAGCGGAAGCGACGCAGAAACATCCGTCCAGAAGCTGCTCGATAGTCAGTTGACCGAAGAGTCGGTCGCAAGCTCTGCACCAGCCAGGGGTCAAGCATCTCCAGCACCCAGCTCGTCGCAATTCAGCGCCAGGAATTCCTCTACGCCAGTGCCAAGACCAAAACTCACCAACGGCAACGCCTCAGATAGGGGGACACCACGCACGTCCGAGAGACCGGCGGGAATGGCCAGTATGCCGTCCTTGAAACTACGAACAGAAGCCGCCTTGGAGGAAAGCCAAAGGCGGGCCGAGAAAGCCCGCCAGGAGGGCGAGGCCAAAGCAAAGGCTCTCAAGGACGCCGAGGTGGCCGACGCAGAAATCACGGAAGAGTCGGAGGCCGAGTCATCTTCCGACAGCGACTCCAACTCGGATGACGGAGACGAGAGTAACTCGGAGGCCGGCTCGAACGATGACGTCGAGATGGGCGGAATGGGGACGCCGAAGGCCCAGAAGCCAAAGGCCAAGGTGAACTTCTCAGGACTGAGCAAGAAGTTTAGCAAGGGGTTAGCAGGGCGCCGCTAGATTCACGGAGTGTCTGTGGCGGATGCATTATGTATTTATGATTGGTGCTGTTTAATGTTTAGACAGTTCGGATGTCCCGAAGGGTCGAGGCCGATTTTCTGTATCCGAGGGTCGGGTTGACGGAATCTCAACCCAGGGTTGGCGAGAAGGGTCTGTCTGGGTTGCCGGAGAGGGGAGTGAGACATGTATTACATATCATACTGTATTGGAACCAGAGCGGGCCCGGGTCATCGAATAGCAAGCAGGATGTCATTGATGATGAGTGACCGGTATGATGGATGTGCCGTCATATGGCAGCGCTATGGAATGCAGGATGAGAGATGAGTGGACCAACAGCACGGAAGTAGACAGAAAGGACATGCAAAAGAAATGCAAAGAAATGCACCGCAAATCCCCTCCAGGGACCCTTTTCCTTCGTCGAACCCTGCATGTGCGCGAGCCTCTCGTGCATCTCACATACAAAAATCTATCACATCTCACAAAAATTCGGGAATAAATTCCACCCACAGCCCAACATACGACACGGAAACACGGCGGAGAGAGGGGGGGGACGGATAAAATGCGCTTTTCAATTTTTGTTTGCCCAATCTACCACCAATCCTGCAGGGATAATCGGCTTGTACCTACCACATACATCGGCGCACCCTTTTTTTTTCGCCCCAACCCAACCCTCGAACAACACCCTCGTCCCCGGCGGGCGACCAATACCGCGGCCCCGTCTCCCCGCGCCCGGCTCACCCAAGGACGCGTTAGTGCTGAGACGGCACTCTGGTTGCTGGTGTCGCGGGGGCGATGGTTACTGGTCAGACGCTGCTTTGGGACTACCGACCCGCTGAACTGGGCAGTGAGGCGCGGGTGTGTGGTGGGTTGGTGTGGTGGGAAGGGTGTGGTTGGTGGCTTGGAAGATTGGGATGGTGGGATGGTGGAATGGGGAATGTGTCAGTGGGAGGTGGGTTGGGTGCTTGTGATGCTGGTGGCTGGCCATAGAGAAGGAGGCTATCTTATGGTATTTGAATTGTAGAATGAGACCTGCATATGTCTTGTCTGTGTCTTGTCTGTGGCGGTAAAACGGGTGAGGGTGAGGTTCTTGGGATGATTACTGTACGAACTGTGCTGTGTGATCTTTGTACGATGGCTGGAATGGATGCTGTCAGGCGGGAGATGTACGAGGTACACAGGCATGGAAGGGTTACAGCACAGGACGTTGTTGGGCCTATTTATATACGGGTGCAGGAGGGACCGGTATTCTTAGAGTCTTTTTGCTCTTTTTGCTCTTATTGCTATTTTGACGGTCCACATCAGACCTCGAACAGACCCTCGATCGTCCGCCTTCGGTGCCACTATTCCACCAATTCCAGGTGTGACGTTTATGGCGTGAGTGACACCGGCACCGTCCAACCCGGCGACGAGTAACACCGTTGAAACTACTGAACTATACTGAACTATACTGAACTGCTTCCAGTGACACCGTTCATTTCAGTACCCGTGTAAGTAGCACAAATACAGTATAATAGTAGAATAGTAGTAGTATAGTAGTAGTAGTAGTAGTGTAATTTAGTAGCAGTGTAGTAGTAATTATATTTGTACTATACAATTTGTACTATACAAGTGAAAGGCTCTGGTTGGTTTTGTATGGTTTGTATGGTTTGTATGGAGTACATACCATCCCAGAGTACTGTTCACAGCTGTGAACAGCTATTCACAGTAAACTGTTGTACCTCTCCCGCTAAGTTATAGTGGCCAGTACTTCCTCGCTACAACCTTCCCAACTACTCTACCGTGCACTACCCGAACATTCCTAGAGGTAGATCATCCAGCTTGCTTTTGCCTCTTTTCGCCTTCTTGTCTTTCTCCTCCAACTGACTGATCCATCCTGTGTAAATACACAATACTCCTTGTACATATATATATATATATATATATATATACATATGCGCACAATTCTGTTCTGTTCAACTCATTGTTTCCACTATTTCCACTTCCTTCAATCTTCCTTGCATCTGCCGCAATAGGTCGTATACTATAGCTATACTATCTGCACTCTCCCTTACACCTACCTTGTCGCAGTGTGTGCCACTCACTATCCGATCCGAGTACTACCCTACCTATACGCATATACGCAGGTCCGCCAGGTTAGAGACAAAAAGACTAGGCGCCAATTTTAAGAGTCCGCTGAAAGTGGAGGTATGAGATGAGATGATGCTTGATATCAGCCGATATTGTGGAGCTGCTCCTGATTTTGGTTATTGACAGGTCCCCCATTCCAAATAATTTTGGATCGACAAAAAGAGCCTCATCGATCAGGAATCGCAATTGTAACGCCAGGAAGCTAGGACGACTTGAAAAAAAGCTTCAAGCTTCAAAGTCTCGCATTATCGTCGCTCCTTCCCTCTTGTCAATCAGTCAGCCAACGCCCTGTGCGCGAAATCTTGCCAATCCAAAAGCACACACCATCATCCGCAGCATCCACACCACACGGACCTTTCCAACGAAGCTCCCCCCCCGCACTAGCACTGGCCGCTGAGTGAACACCACCACTCCTTTTAACGACCCTCTGCACAGCAGATCTATATAACGCGGGCGACTGCTCACATTTTGTCTCGGACCCCGAACACAGAAGAAGGAAGTTTCTCTCTCTCTGCGCCTCGTGCTGATCCGTGTCGACCTGCAGAGAAAGGAGTCGGGTCGAACGGCATTACAGGGTACGTCCAGCATTATTGTTGGGCTCCGTTGTGCAGATCACGCAAAACCTACTGTGCCCGCCAGACGACGACGTAGATGCAAAGAGAAGCAACTAGTACAGCGCGCCGTGCACGATAAGCTTTATATATAAACAGAAGGCGCGGGGATTGTCCTCAGCTACGGGAGTGAGCACCATCGCATAGCGCCTTCCCTTACAGACCCCGACGCCCACAAGATTTCTTCGAGTCCTCCCCTCCTCGGTCATTGCTCGTGTCGCATCTTTCTTCTATATTCCCACGAACCCGAGTACCACCATGAAAGTATCGCACTACGCGCATGACGACCCTACCGGACACGGCGCACAATATAACATGTCTCCTCCCATGGGCAACCCCAACTATCGCCCGGATGCACCACAATATCAGGGGCACCAGGACCAGCCCCACATGCAGCACGCACCAAACGACCAGCAGCAGTACGGCTACAGCCCAAACCCACAAGGTCACCGTGCCAGCCAGAGCTCGCAAGGGCAAGGTGGCCAGCCAGAGATGCTGGGCCGGGTCCCAACGCGAGGCCCGAATCCGTTGATGCCACTCGATTCGCCATCAAATCACAATGGAGCGGATGGCACCCCGATCCTACCGGCCGTGCAGCAGCAGGCTAGTGATCATCCACCGAGCTTTAGTATGATTGAGCTGGGCAGGAGATATACGTAAGTCCATTTTCGACCCCTGGATTCGAGTCGGCTACGGCCGTAGCACGGCTTGAAGAATCGTTGCTATTCCCTCTGCCTCACTTCCATAGCCCATGCTGGGGTCTATTTTTTGGATGTATGCTGACTATGGTTATCTGACAGGCTTGAGGTTATGCAGCAGCCCAAACGAGCGCGGATGTGTGGCTTTGGAGACAAGGTAGGTTGTCGATGGCGCTTTTTTATGTGTCCTGTCACTAACTTTCCAGGATCGCCGGCCCATTACCCCGCCACCATGCATAAGGGTTGTCATAACGGATGTGGCTACTGGGAATGAAATCGATACCAAGTAAGCGTCGCGAGTGCAGGTATCTTGATGTACAGTTGCTGACAATTTATAGCGACATCGATCACGGTTCCTTCGTACTGACTGTTGATCTGTGGTCTGCCGATGGGAAGCACGAAGTCAATCTCGTCCGACACTCGTCTGCGTCCCCAGCCATCTCCTCAACTATCCCCACCTCGTACGCTCAGGCACAGGCGGGTGACCACCCGGTCTACTCGAACCCAATGCCAACGCCCACTGGCCCACCCAGTATAGTCCGCGATCCTCAATACCCCTACCATAGCAACCAACCGCTACTTCAAGGGCAGTACAACCCTTACCCTGGCCAGCCTCAAGTAAATGCATATGGTCAAACCCAACAGCAATTCCAACAGGGGCCGCCACAAGGACAGTATGGCCAGCCCCAGCAACAGGGCCAGTATGGTCAAGGGCAAGAGCGCCAAAATTACCACCCTGGATCAGGAGGAGAGCCTCCAAACCATCACATATTCTACCATACGGGTGATGCCGTCCATCCGGTCGCCTCCAACGCGCCGAGACCATCGGAGTGAGTCCTCCACCCGGGTCCAATCAGCTTTCCAACCTCATATATGCTAACCAACTCCGCAGCAATCTGATGTACGACCCAGCCGTTGCTCCACGCCCACCTATCTCCAACCCGCCACAAGGCATGTTCACCCGCAACCTAATCGGCAGCCTCGCGGCCAGTGCTTCCAAGCTCGCGGACCCCCACGACAAGATTGGCATCTGGTTTGTCCTACAGGACATGAGCATCAGAACCGAGGGAAACTTCCGGTATGTCTGTCAATCTCCAATTTTTCTCACCTCACTGACACACATAGTCTCCGTTTCTCTTTCACCAACGTCGGCGGCCCCTCCAAGACCCCCAACGGCAACCCCGCGAACCAGATGTCCGTCCTCAACACTGGCAAGGCTCCCGTCCTTGCGTTGTGTTACAGCGATGTGTTTACCGTGTACTCGGCCAAGAAGTTCCCAGGTGTGGTGGAGAGCACGCCGCTCAGCAAATGTTTCGCAACACAGGGTGTTAAGATCCCGATTCGCAAGGATGGTGGAGGAAAGGCGGGACAGGGGAGAGAAGATTATGATGAGGATTAGAGGCATAAAAGAGATGTGGGGTTGGGAAAATTATTGAGAGTTATGTAGAGAAGACGGTGGACAGGGACAGTTTTTTATTCGGCGCTCGGTGGGTCGGCACCTTTGCTGTTTTTTTTGTAAGGCGGTGGCTACGTTGCAACCAAAACTGGATAGAACGATATCCGTGGGGGAGGTTAGCTCTAGCATTTTTACATGCGGGGAAGTTCATGAATGAATGATATTGTTGTTTGTGTCAGTACTTTGTTTTAGTTGGAGGTGGTTTGGTGAGAGTGTTGGTATTTTTATGATTATAAATAAAAATAATAGATACCTTTAAATATAATATATTATACCCCAATCTAGCACCGTCTTGTAGATCAATGAGAATATAACAATGAGTCAATGAAACACTGAATACTTACTAGTCTAAGTTCATTGTCAATTCATAGATCATAAATATTTACTCGACGTTCACATAGAAATATGAGAATGATTACACGGATCACGTGCAACCAACTCCCCGTCTACCCAGAAATCCTATTCCGAGCCAGTCCGGAGAAACGTGACTTTTTTTCTAGCATTGACAATTACGTGACCTCTGATTGGCCAACACACCTGACATAAGCTGCCATACCCATGCAACATTTCCCTTCCAGAGCTAGATACCACAACACCCGAGGTCCTGTGCCGAGCGAACAGCGACACACATCGCCAACGACATCATTCCGAATTTCCTCTCCTGCAACCGTAGCCACGGGTTTCCTTTTGACGCCAACATTCGATTGTGCACCTCGGGGGCACTAGCGATATTTCCAATCGCTCACACGCGTTGATCCTCACTCTCGCAAGCTCCTTTTCCTTACCCGGTCTCCCAATGGCTTCTCTCCGCTCCTCAGCACGCCTCGTGGCGGCGTCGCGCTCCGCCTTCAGGCCCGCGACTGCTATCCGCTCCTTCGCATCCGTTGCGCCTGCAGCTACCAGCCCAGCTACTGCCCCGAGCAGTGAGCCGGCGCCAGCGGCTCCGAGGACCAAGACCTTCCACATCTACAGATGGAACCCGGATGAGCCATCGACCAAGCCGAAGATGCAGGCTTATACCCTGGATCTGAACAAGACCGGACCTATGATGCTCGATGCGCTTATTCGCATCAAGAACGAGGATGACCCGACACTTACCTTCCGCAGAAGCTGCAGAGAGGGAATTTGTGGCAGTTGCGCCATGAACATTGACGGTGTCAACACCCTGGCCTGCTTATGTGAGTTGCACCAGTCTTCCAGCAACTATCTGCTGGAATAGAGCCTCTTGAACATGTACTGACGTGATATTCAGGCCGCATCCCTACCGACACCACCCAAGAGTCGAAGATCTACCCTCTCCCCCACACATACGTTGTCAAGGACATCGTACCGGATCTCACCCACTTCTACAAGCAGTACAAGTCCATCAAGCCATATCTCCAGCGCACAACCCCAGCCGAACACGTAAGCTTGTCTCCTACAGTTTTCATGGACCAGAAACTAACGCAAAATAGGGCAAGGAGTACCTCCAGAGTGTAGAGGACCGCAAGAAGCTCGATGGCCTCTACGAGTGCATTCTCTGCGCGTGCTGCTCGACCTCCTGCCCCTCATACTGGTGGAACTCGGAGGAGTACCTCGGCCCCGCCGTCCTGCTCCAGTCCTACCGCTGGCTCGCCGACTCGCGTGACGAGAAGAAGATGGAGCGCAAGGCTGCGCTCGATAACTCCATGAGCGTCTACCGTTGCCACACCATCATGAACTGCTCGAGGACGTGCCCCAAGGGCCTGAACCCGGGTTTGGCGATTGCGGAGATCAAGAAGGAGTTGGCATTCTAGATGGAAGTGTGAAAAAGGGGTGAAAGTTGTTACTTGCAGCGGGTTTTTTGAAGTGTGCTTGTTGGGGAGGGGGGTGGGGGGTTGGCTTTTGTGTAGAAATATAGGTGATAGTTTTACAGAGGAATGATGAGCATCCATGTTATTGTAAGGTTTTCCTTGTCAGAGCCAGCCTGCTGATACCCCTTTAATATACATGTATCCTTCGCCCACGTAAATATATATACACATTGTGCGGAACAAACTTGGTTCACACGCTATGGATTGTCCGGATTCAAATGGATATCCTGGACTACTACTTTAGTCTCAACCCCCTCGAGTAAGCCTATATTGATTAGCATCCATCCACTGAAGTGTCCAGAGAAGAGTCCTACCCTCCATCCTTCTCCAGCTTCAGCGGCGTAAAACTGCCTGACCGAATCTTGGGCTTTGTCGTTGCCACCGCCTTTTCATCGTCATCCCCGCCGCATCCACAGTCGTAGAAATCCCCAATCTTGGAGCAGTCGAACAGTTCCTTCTCCAGCCGGGTATTCACCTCGTTATGCACATGGCACGCCCATGTCGCTGCACTCGAGCGCGTCCGCACCTGCGGCGGGTACTTCTCCAACAAGAGCTGGAAATGCCGTGCACATTCACCACATGGGTATAGTCGTGCAAAGAGATAGACAAAGGATTTGAGCGACGTGCTGTCTTCTTCCGTCGGCTGGTCCGGGAATTTCGCCATCATCGTGTGGAGCAGCTTCCAGGCTGCATTGCCCAGTTCGGCTCTGTCGATTGGGTTAGCCGTTGCTATTAGAGAGGTGCGACAGTGTCTTACTTTACTGTTGCATTCTCGAGTTTTGGCGCTGTTGCGACGCCATGGAGCACGCTGTCGCTGGGGGTGATACTCGTATCAAAAGCCGCACGCTGTTGACCCCCACTCGAGAGGAGGAATGAGAAAGCGATGAACGCCACGATGGCGATGAGTGCCAGCGTCACATGTCGCCGCGGAGGCATTTCATAAAGTTGAACCTTGCAGATGTTGTGAGTCGATATGAGCCATGACACATCTTACTGTGGTCTAGTTCGGCCTGAGACTGGGGATGGATGGCTATGTCGTCGCTAGCCTCGTTTGGTAGCCTCGCAGCCTTGCCACAAATCAACACAGCCCAAGTTCGAACTTCTACCCCACGTTTGACTCATCGTCTACATTTAAAATAGCGATCAGGTAGTCTCTTGCTCTGCATCTGGGATCATTTTGTTAGTACTGACGAGCGCTTTGTCCTACTAATATTCTCTTTTGCATTGATTGTTTTTTGAAAACGTTTGAAGCCGCCATATTTCGAAGGCGCAAGTTATTTAATATTCAGTCTCTGTTCGCCACCATTCAGAGAAGAGAGACCACCACGAGACATCCTTAAGAACAGCAATCACGAAAGTGGCGACTGCGATTCCCGCTACGTATACAGATAGAGAAGAAAGAATGTCAACACCCAGCGCACCACCACCACAAGGTGCAGGTCGAGGCGGAAGACCTCGACATTATAGAAGACCACGGCGAGGAGGCGCACAGAACGGGACTGCTCCTGTCCCAGGAGCCCCACGAGACACACCAGCACAACCAGCCCAAGGAAACGCAACCGCTGTTCCTCCAGCTCCAGTGGCGCAGGCAGCTCCGGGCGCGAATCCGAATCCAAACCGAAGGAACAATGGGCAATCAAGTCGAGGCAGAGGCGGAAGGTCGGGTCAAAGAGGAGGAGCGCCTAGGCATGTGATGGGAGGTGCGGGGGGAAGAGCGTTTGGCGGGCAACTCACATCCGCGGGAGGAGCAAGCGGAAGCTCAGCACCTTTATCGCTGCAGGCTGACGCACCGGCGTTTACACCTGGCCAAACAGTAGTTCCCAGAACCACCGCCACCCACAACCACCCTCCGCCAAATATCGGGAGGCAGCGACGGTTTTCGAAGTCGCAGGCCGCGGATATCGCAACGAGAACACACGAGGACATTTTACACGGCTTATACGAATGCCCAATCTGCACAAGCGAGGTGCTCAAAAACTCAAAGGTGTGGTCGTGCAAGACCTGTTGGACCGTTTTCCACTTGTCGTGCGTAAAGAAATGGGCGAAGAACGAGGGGTCTACGCAGCAGAACCGCCAGCAACTACAGGAAGGAGAGCTGCCGCCGGCAAGGCAGTGGAGATGTCCTGGGTGTAATCTACCCAAGGATGATATGCCAGAGTCATATACCTGCTGGTGTGCAAAGGATGTCGACCCGAAGGCCATTCCTGGACTACCACCGCACTCATGTGGACAGACCTGCGGGAAGCCTCGAGCACCACGGAATTGCCCGCATCCTTGCGACCTGATATGCCATGCTGGGCCATGCCCGCCATGTCCTCATATGGGACCTGTACAGGCTTGTTTCTGTGGGAAGGACGAGGTTAGTAAGAGGTGCATCGACACTCATTACGATAGTGGCTGGAGCTGCGGCAAAAAGTGTGGTGATATGATGCCATGTGGGGAGCATGAGTGCGAGAAGGGCTGCCATGAAGGGCTCTGCGGAAGCTGCGAAGTACTCGTCGAATCGCGCTGCTATTGCGGAAAGGTTGAGAAGATGGTGCCCTGCTCGGATAGAGGCGACGAAAAGGATAGTAGCATTGTGAAAGAGGACAACGAGGTCGATAGCTGGACCGGATCATTCGAATGTGGGAACGTTTGCAAACGCGCCTATGACTGTGAACGCCATTTTTGCGAGAAGAGCTGCCATGAACAGACAGCCGATGTTCCACATTGTCCACTATCGCCAGATGTCATCACCCACTGCCCTTGTGGAAAGAGTACTTTGAAAGACCTGGACTGTACGAGAAGTTCCTGCGAAGAGCCCATTCCGCATTGCCAGAAGCTGTGCTTAAAACAGCTGGCTTGTGGACACGAATGCCAGCAGAAATGCCACGAAGGAGAGTGCTTGCCTTGTCTCAAGGTCGTGCCCATTGTCTGCCGATGTGGACGAACGACGTCATCAACTATCTGCCACCAAGGTACCGAGGCTCTTCCGCAGTGCATGAGGATTTGCAAGACAGCCCTCAACTGCGGACGACACGAATGTGGAGAGCATTGTTGTCCTGGCGAGAAGCCTGCTGGGGAACGCATTGCGGCGAAGCGAAAGCAGAAGGTATCCCGTGGGACAACGGAAGACTATGAGGCAGAGCACATATGCACGAGAGTCTGCGGGAGAGATTTGAAATGTGGGAACCCAGAGCATACTTGTCAAGAACTCTGTCACCGTGGCGCATGTGGTGCGTGTAGAGAAGCCATCTTTGATGAGATCTCCTGCAACTGCGGTCGGACTGTGCTTCACCCACCACTCCCATGCGGCACTCAGCCGCCTCCTTGTCCACACCAATGCAACAGGCGCACCGCATGTGGCCATCCGGCAGTAAATCACCAGTGCCACGGCGATGGAGAGTCCTGCCCTAAGTGTCCCTACCTTGTGCAGAAGACATGCATGTGCGGCAAGAAGATCCTTAAAAACCAACCGTGCTGGTCTACTCAGATATCCTGTGGACAGACTTGCGGACATCGCCTTCGTTGCGGTATTCACTCCTGCCAGAAGCCATGCCATCGGGCTGGCGACTGTGAGGATGCTTTACTCACTCAATGTCCCCACGTCTGCGGTAAGACCAAAACCACACCAGGTTGCGGCCACGTCTGCCTCGAGCCCTGCCATGCGCCATATCCGTGCAAAGAAGACAAGCCGTGCCAGGCCAAGGTTATCATAACCTGCGCCTGCCAGCACCTCAAGCAAGAAGTGCGCTGCCTAGCCACCAAAGCGACGCCAGTGACTGAACGCAAGACCCTGACCTGCGACGACGAATGTCTTCGCCTTCAGCGCAATGCGAAGCTTGCTGCCGCCCTCAATATCCCATCCGACCACACGGATGACCATATTCCATACTCCGCGGCGACTCTCGACTTCTTCAAGGGGAGTCCAAAGTGGTGTCAGACACAAGAACGTGAGTTCCGTGTCTTCGCTGCCGACACAACCGCCAAGCAGTTCCGCTTCAAGCCCATGTCCGCCGCTCAACGCGCCTTCCTGCACTCCCTCGCTGAAGACTTTGCTCTCGACACCGAATCCGTCGACCCTGAACCCCACCGACACGTAGTCCTCTTCAAGGCGCCACGCTTTACCAGCGCACCGATGAAGACACTCAGCCAGTGCCTCAAGCTTCGTCCTGTGGTCGAGGCACCCAAGAACGCTCCTGCAACCACGGGCGTTCCGTTCAATGCGTTGCTACTCGCCAACCCACGCTTCGCACTCACCCTCGATGAGCTCCGCGCTGCTGTTGCATCTGATCCGGCGACTGCACAGATCGCCGGGTGGAAAATAGAGTTCCTCCCTAGCGAGGAGATCGTGGTACGCGCGAGTCTCGCAGACGGCGTCGACGAGGCAACTCTGCAGCGCCTCAAGCCTGCGCTTAACAAGGTGGTGCTCGAGAAGGAGCTGGCGGGAGCTGTCGCGCTCTGCGCCGTGGACGCGAGTTTGAATGTTGCACGGAGAGAGGATACTGGCTCTGCGGGAGGGTGGAGCCAGGTTGTCAAGGGCGCGCCTGTGAAGAAGAGAGTCGTCGACGAGTGGGCTGCCAGTGGCAAGAATTCGTTCACGGTTCTTGGAAGTAAGGCGGCGGGGAAGAAGAAGGAGAAGGAGAGAGAGAGGCAGGAGAGTGTTGTGGAGAATTGGGAGGACGCGGTTGGAGCGTGGGAGGAGAGTGCCGAGGGTGCAACTGACGCAGTCGTTGCTGGCGCAGTTGATGAAACTGAGGTTGCAGATGCGACTGCAGCAGAAGAAGCGCCGGTGCCAGCCAGTGGCCAAACGAAGATGACGGATGTGGAGTGATGGAAGAAGTAGCTGTATTGGAAGCTTATTTTAAAACCTTGAACACGACTGATTAAGCATGACATGATCATTAAATTGTGACACTGCCCTGTGGCATATATGGCCTCTATATGACAATTATTTGTAATATTACAGCTCGCCTGGGACATCTCTAAGCCTAGTTATGCGTCCCATCACGACCTCAACGGCAGAATGTGCTGCGCCAGACAGCCTCTCCTGCAAAGCGGGCATTCTGGCTTCTCCCTCACCCAGTCTCCAATACACGTCCAGCAAAATACATGTCCACACTGCGTCGCACTCGGATCCTTCAGGTCCTCTAAACATAATGTACAGCGCCGTTGCTGGGCGCCTTTAATCCACGCCATCACATCATCACCTTTAAGCTCCACCCTCGGGACGCTGAGAACGGGTGTATGCATCGCCCTTTCGATATTTATGGTAGATCCCGCGCCCGTGGAAGCATCTAGGAGCAGCTCGCTGCTAGAAGTGAATGAATTCTCGTTGAGGGAAATCTCGACCCCATTGTCGAGGACAGCAGTGCCGCTGCCCTGGGCATTCGCGGTATGGGCCGGCTGCGAGAATTCGGCAACCGTCGAATTAAGGTGTATCCAGCTCTGGACGGCGATCTGGAGGACAAGGAGGACACCGAGGACTTCGTAGCCGATGCGGGCTTCCGATTCCCCGATTTTCTTGGTGAAGATGTAGCGCAGGCCCCAGATACGCTTGGAAAGCTGATAGTACGAGCCGGTGAAGTAGAAGACGGTGAGGGTGGCGGCGTGGATGGGTGACGGGGAAGTGATTGCGGCAAGATGCCTTAGGATATATGATTGGAACTTATAGGATCGCGAGGATTGCTGCTGATCCTTTGATAAGCGGCGTAGGTTGCGCTCGAGCTTGGCGCGGATCCGGGCGCGGAATGAAGGAAGGAGACGGTTGAGGGAGTATGGGAGAAGGATGGCGGTTAGAATGTAGCCAGCTCGGCGCGTTATGCTGGGTAACCTGAGGGTGTCGTCTTCAATCTGGATGATATCGCAGTATTCCTCGCCGAGTGTGCGGTTGCCGATGAGGGTTGTGAGGGCGAGATATGAGAGGTCGGCGAACGTGCTTGCCTCGGCCGTCCACTTATGGAGGAAGCGTGCGCCGTAGAGTTGTCGCAGTATGTCGGAGATATGGTTCATGAGGACACCCTCAAAGTATGCATCTTTCTGATGTGACCGAATTATGTCTGGTGCGGCGGCGAAAGGGTAGTTGAAGGACGTGGAGGGCGCGGATGGAGCTGGGCGAGGTGTCTTGGACACATGATCGGACATGGTGGGTTGAAAGGCTCAGGGCCCTTCGAGAGGTATTTCGAGCCAATTATTGAGGTCGCCAACTAATACAGATCATATACTGTATGCCGTGGTAGTAGAAGCTGATCTGGTTCGAGGAGGTTGTCGAGAAATGAAGCTGCGGCTTTGTAAAGTCGATCATGAATATGGCGGATATGAAGCCGAGGCTGGACGCTGGCTGTAGTGGGGACCACTACCCGGCACTTATCAAATAGCGCCTTTCCTATCTCGGGGTCTTGGCGGCTTTTATCTATGTTCCATGTGTCACGACTGACACGCGGTCAAATCAACATTTAATTGTTTAATTGTATTAATAAATTTATTTATTTTGCAAACTTGGCGACCTCGACATATTTTGTCTTTACCCTCAGATCAGCAGGATATATCTTTAGGGATTGGAAATTCTATATCGCTGGCCTCGATGGTTATTATTTCACAACGCTACCATGGATGGAGACCCGTCTGTTGAGCCACAGCTCGACTCGTTCAGTCGGACGCTGCCGCTGCCATACAGATGCGCTCTTATAATTGTTGCTGGTACGCTCTATTCCTCTGCGATTGATACTCTCCTGCTGACATCTTCTAGCGGTCTGGGCCTGGGGCGCCAACCTGCAGTACCTGTCCTTTCTTAAAATCGTAAGTCGACTGTCCATTCCGTTGAATGCCCTCCTGACGTCGTTGTAGGACGTCCCAGCCCTCATAAGATACCCCGGCCGACAATCTTTGACCGAAGCCACGCATCATCTCTCTACATACCGTCTGGCGACCATTCTCTCCGGCTCCCTCGGCCTGTCACTCGTTACATTCTGGATCTTCTCCCACCGCGATGCCGAACTCGTCATCTTCTACGACTGGATGCCGATGACCTACCTGCTCTTCCTCGCTCTCCTCTTCGTTCTCCCACTACGATACCACTCCACAACAGGGCGATACCACTTCCTCAAAACCCTACGTCGCGTCGCTGTAGGCGGAATTGCTGAGGCGAAAGATGGAAAATTCGGCGATATCCTCCTCGCCGATGTGCTCACCTCCTATTCCAAGATCCTCGCAGACCTCTTCATATCCGTCTGCATGTTCCTGACTACCAATGGATCAGCGACAGAGCAGCCCGATCGCCGCTGCGGCGGACGCTTCCTGGTGCCGCTCATCATCGCCATCCCAAGCGCCATCCGATTTCGACAATGTCTAATCGAGTACGGTCGCGTGCGGGACGCCAACCACCGCACAACAAGTCTGGTGTCCACTGGATCAGGCGGCGTGCATCTGGCTAACGCGCTGAAATATGCCACCGCCTTCCCCGTCATCATTTTGAGCGCCTTGCAGCGAAGCAGCTCCGATGCGTCGACAACCGCTACTGCTGCCGAGACATCACTGTACCGACTGTGGCTACTGGCGGTGATTGTCAACTCGTCCTACTCATTCTACTGGGACGTAGCGAATGACTGGGACCTCACTCTCCTGTCGCCTGCACGCTCCAACCCAGAGCACCCGTATGGCCTCCGGCGCAAGATGGTCTTCCGGGCAAGCGAGATCTACTATGTGGCTATAGGTCTTGACTTTCTCCTGCGAATCACCTGGACTCTGAAATTGAGCCCCCACCTTGACCAGTTTAACGATTGGGAGGGTGGCATATTCTGCATCCAGGCTCTTGAGGTGTTCAGACGCTGGATCTGGATATTCTTCCGTGTCGAGACCGAGTGGGTGAGGAATACGAGCACGGGATTGGGCCAGGATGATATCCTTCTTGGGGACTACTCGAGTGGAAAGGACGATGACGATTGAACACATATGGGAAATGATATACGGGATGGTTATTAAGTTGCCCAGGCGTCTAGGGCAATAGACTATGATCTCTCTGTGCACATAGAACGTGTTTAGTAGGGTGTAGATGACAAGCAGAATAATATCAATACTATATATAACAAGTACAGACGCCCCCAAACCGACCATGGATATCGCTCCGTAGCCAGACGGAGTATGCCCTTGAACACACCATACATAGAAATCCCACGCCAGAGAAAATCTTGGTATCTATTATCCATGACAACGAAATGCATCCGATCCCCGGGTGGCCCTAGACCGTACAACAACGCCACAGCCCCTTTCAATGCCGACATGCCAACCGTTCTTGCGCTGAGTGCCAGACTCTTTCTCTCAACACAAACACGCAAATGCAAACTCACAAAACGTGGATGAAAATGTTCGAAATTATTAAACGGAGGTACCAAGAAGCGCACGCTCCAATGCGTCGATAACCCAACCCGCTCGCACGAATCGTGAGGATGATAGTACTAAAGAGATGTATACACAAGAATCAAACTTTCGATCGATCGGTCGGCCGTAAAATGCTTTCCCTCGTCCATTCGAAATCTTAGGGATCCTAGAAAAACAACACTATCTCTCCCCGATCATTCTTCCGCATCCTCAAGCTCTTCCACAGTTCCTTCTCTTCTGCACCCTTGCCAGCTCCGAGTCCGCTGGATGCCCTCATGCGATGATACCTCTTCAGAGCCTTGTTCATGCTGACGCCGCGCTCGCTCCCTGGGCCTTTGCTCACGAACCCGAGGAGCATCCCTGCGAGCTCCTCCGGGCCATCAGACGCCTTGAACACCACCATTTGGCCTGGGCCTTGCGAGGCATCTGCGGAGGACTTGTACTCGATCATCTTCTGGTCGGCGTCCCTGTGCTTGGTACGCGACTGTTTCCTCGGGCGGTCCTCGTCGTGTTTACGCTCCTTCTTCTCCTTGTGCTCTTTACTGCTCTTCCGCGGCTTCTTCGTGGTGGTAATCATTTGCATAATGGCTGTGCCGAATCCGCCCTCGCTATGGTGCTTCTTGGTCTCCTTGGTGCGCTTGGAGCGCTTGAGTGGGCTACCTGGCGACGCCTCCACGTTGTCACCTGAGTAGTCTGGGCTGGGTGGGAAGGCGCCTTCGCGCGCCATCATCTTCTGGAGGCCGCCGGTGAGACCCGAGTGCAACACTGGTGGTGCGTCTGTCATCTCGAGGTCACGGTCTACGGATGAGGTTGCTGAGGTATCGACATGGAGGCGCTTGCGCTTCTTGTCGGATTTGGAGGCGGAGGTGACCTTGTCCTTGGACTTCGACTTGCGTTCCTTAGGTGCCGGTGTGCGGACGTCAGTTGGTACTGGGCCAGTGCCGTACTGGACGAGCGCTTCGGAACCTTCATCCTCAATCTGGCTGAAACGAACAACAGCTCCGGAGCCGTTCGCGTATGCTGGACTCGGGGTCGGAGGCGCAGCGTCTTCGAGGCGGCGCCGCTCTGCTGCGGCGAGATTGACGGTCGATGGGTTGGGCGTCTCCGCGCCAACGTAGAAATCGAAGACATTTACGGGCTCCTGGTGCTCGAAGTCTGGTGCGGCTGACGGCGGCATTGGGGCCTCCGGGGGCGCATCCACGATGGCGATGTGGGAGTTGTGGTCCTCAACCTCGGGAGCATCCTCAATATATGCCTTTCTCGCGCCATTGTTGTTATTCTTTCCCTTCTTCTCCCTCTCGGGTCTGTAGAGCGCGCCTTGGTACTTTTGGGCTTCAGAGATGCAGCTCTGCGAGGGGGTTAGCAAACGCGACGAGTGTTTTCGGATAGGGTAAACAACGTACAGTATGGCTGCGATACTCGGTGCCCCAGAAGTGCACCATGCAGTCGAGACATGTAAATGAGGCACCTCGGCACTGGTTCACATGAGAGTCCAGCTTCTTCTTGGTGAGGACATCACCACAACCCTGTAGGCGCAATTAGTGAGGGCCATAAAATGAGGCCCAGGATGAAGGAAAGGGCCTGCTGGGGGGGGTTGAGTGGGGTCTGTGTTGTGTGTGTACGTACCTCGCATGAAAACGAGACCATGTTCGCGTGAGCGGTGTAACAGAGTGGACTTTTTATATGATGAATCTGTCTATGGAAGATGTCGGATGCCGCGAAGAAGGATGGTTGTGGGGTTGGGTTGTCGGGGGGTGGAAGGATGTGAGAGAAGCGGTGAAGATTGAAGTCGGAAAGACGTTGTTGTTGTTAAAATTGGTGTGTGTGTGTCTCTTGTTGGATAAGATGTGATTGTCGTAGTGTAATGTATGTTTTGCGACAAGTATATGGGGGGGAGAA
>JPKD01001343.1:0-45998 GCA_000750935.1 Pseudogymnoascus sp. VKM F-4519 (FW-2642)
ACGACGCTCTTCCGATCTGGGTGGAGGAGGAGGAGGAGGAAGAGTGAGTGTTGAAGTGAGACGGCGGTTCCAGATTGTCGAGCAGGTGCAGGCGCAAAGGGCAGGATTGATGGGTTTCTTGGGTTTTTCTTGGGTTGTAGTTGTGTCAGGTTGTCAGAGGGGAGGAGGGGGGAGGGGCAGTTGGGCCAACGAGAAGCCTGGACAGGGATTTCTCCCCTGGGAAAAATGGTGGAAAATGGGGATTTTTTTGGTACGTGATGCGTTTGGGAAAAAATAGAAATAGATAGCTGATAGAGATAAATTCATAAATAGAATTTATGGCTTTATGCTTTATGACATAGTCTAGCCGCCCATCGATAGGGATTTGTATTTATGATTATTGCGGCACATCGCACATCGCACAGGCACAGTAGAGTATAATAGAGTGTATTAGACAATATTAGACAATATTAGAGCCCAGTTATTCGATCTTTGGTATATCATTTTCTCTCCGTTGGGCTGATTTACATGGCATGCCAGCATATACCAGCATATTTAGGCATATTTACTATATTAACGCAATTAAAATGACCGGCCGTCGGGTACCTACATTAACGTAGGGCTTATGGCGTCTCGCCAAGTACCCTTTTTATCCAAAATCCCAAAATGTACACCCACCCACCACCCACCCTTACCTTTCCCCAGCACACAAAAAACTCCACAAATCCAAAAAAGAAACTGTACAGTACAATACAATATCCCAGTACAGAAACCAGCTCAGCAATCTGCAACTCTTCCCTTTTGATCTCAAAACTCAAAACCCAAAACCCCAGGGCGGGGGAAGAGGCTCACCTGATGCCTGCTACCTGATGCTCCCGTATCTCGTCTGGAACTTAAACTTTTAGTTCATTTCTTTTGTCTCAAGTCCCTCCCGCTCTCCCTCTTCCTCCTTCCTTCCTTCTCTCTCTTCCTTGCTTTGCCGTGAGATGAGCATGTCCGCTCATGGGTCAGCAGCTCCTTCCTACTTGGAGCTTCTCACGTCCTTCGGTGTGACGTGTGCTTCCTGGATGCGTGTCCCGGTGATGGTCTCGTCAGTCAGTCAGCCTTCAACGCCCAGAGGTACGGCGAGGCAGCTTGCTAATATGTTTCGTCATAGGGCTTTGCCGTCATATTGAGCTCTGCTCTCTATTTCAAACAAAAGTCAGTCTCCATTCACCTCCCCCCCCAAACACCCAATTCAATGCAAGCTGACACGCGACACTCCCAGAGCCCTCATCTATCCATCGCACGTCCCCGGCGATGCCCGTACCAAGGTCCCCAAGCCGAGCCACTACGGCATCGACAACTATGAAGACCTCCAGATCCCCACACCCGACGGCGAGAAGCTCTCTGCCTTCTTCATCCGCGCACCGAACCAAGCCCAGGCTGTGCCGACGACGGTGCTGATGTTCCACGGTAATGCCGGGAACATTGGACACCGTGTCCCCATTGCGCAGATGATAGCGGAGCTGATGGGCTGCAGCGTATTCATGCTGGAGTATCGCGGCTATGGTCTGAGCACAGGTAGCCCCGACGAGAGGGGACTGATGATAGATGCACAGACCGCACTGGACTATCTGACGAACAGGCACGAGACCAAGAACAACAAGATTGTAGTCTATGGACAGAGCCTGGGAGGTGCAGTCAGCATTCAGCTGGTCGCGAAGAACCAGAAGAGCGGAAAGATCTCGGGGTTAATACTTGAGAACACCTTTCTGTCGATGAGGAAACTCATCCCTTCGTGAGTTGCTCTGGTCCCCCATTGCGGTTGTACGTCACTGACTGTTTCAGTGTTATCCCACCAGCCCGCTATCTCGCCCTCCTCTGCCACCAGATCTGGCCCTCCGAAACCATCATTCCCACCATAACCGAGGTTCCGGTGCTCTTCATCTCTGGTCTCAAGGACGAGATAGTCCCGTACGTTTCCCCCATTTCATATCCATCCCCACCGACGAAATGATGACTATATTTCCATCCACAAAACATGAGCCCTTCGGGTCCCAGATTATACAAGACGTCTTATGACAACTCTGATCCTTCGTCCTTCACACATCATCATATATGTTCACAGCCGTAACCTGCTACATCAGCTGACCACATACATACAGTCCCGAGCACATGCGCAAGCTCTACGAGCTCTGCCAATCCCCAACAAAGATCTGGAAGCCCATTGAAGAAGGCGACCACAACTCTTCCGTCATGGAGCCGGGTTACTTCCATGCCATCCAGTCTTTCATGGAGAGTCTTGAGGGCCATGGCGACTTCAGCCAGATGGAGAAAGATCGCAAGAGCGTACAAGTCGAGCGAAAGGCTTAAGGCGGGACATTTTTTGACATACATGGGAGCGGGCACGGTTTTATAGGCAGGCGTTTAACTGATACTGGAGCAAAGCTGTCACAGGCTGGCGGCGTTTGGGGGATGGGCCTTGGTATTTTACTCTACGGAGAGGGATGGCCCCCAGAGAGCTTAGATTATGAGCTATATCTTTATGTTTCTTGGATGTATCAATTATCACACTCTTCCATTGTTCAACTGTCTATGTTCCACCTACTCATCATCACGGTATACCTTCCGTCAACTCCTGTCATCGCTCCGCCCTTTTAGTAATATATAACATGATTTTCGCCCCATTTCGCCCCGAATCAACTCAAATTGACTCCTATCCCGCTATCCGAGCCTCGTGTAATATCATCCCATCATAAATACAACTGATAATCCGAAAGCCTTTCATGAGTAAAGCAACATAGAAGAGTACTGGAGGTATAAAGCCAAAATGGCAAAGAGCGCTAAAGGGAAGAAGAGAAGAGAACCTGCAGAAAAAAATGGCTGCCAGTCTCAGCCAAAACGCCGTGGGGAATACCAAAGTATATCCACAGCAAGAGAAGTGAAGTGGCGTTGTAAAACGCGTGGATAACTCCCAAGGTCAGCAATCGAAGGAAAATTGTCTTTGCCAGATGTGACGGGAGGAACGGATCAGTATTCCACCATCCTGGCAAAATGTTGGTTCCAAATCCAACCTATCGTTTCCATTGGGTCGTCTTGATTCTTTGCGAGCCATAGCTCGCCCTTTTCAGCAATCACGTCAAAGATCTGCAAAATGGTTAGCTGGCTGGTGTTTGTCAAGGTGGAACAATTACAAACCTCGCCGTCTTCATATGTGAGGTAAGGGTAGCCCGCCTCTGTTTTCGTAGCCTCAATGTTGAACTCGTGGAGACTGGCGACTACATAAAGAATCTTGTAGCTGGTACGAGGGATGTCCCGGTGCTCAGAAGGGACCTGAGACGATCGCCTGCTGGCGTCATTTTGAGAAGAACCGTCGGTATTGGACCATGGGAGTGCAGAATTGAATGCGTCAGAGAACGACGGTTCAGGCGGAGGAAGCCCCTCAGCCCATCGTGTGGGAGTGTATGATGATTCAAACAGCGAGCGGTGACCGCTGTTCGCTGACTCACCGCTTGGTCGGGGCCTATCGCTAGATTCGACACTGAGTCGAGCATCTGGACGACCTCCCAGTGCAACAACAGCAAGGCTGGCTGAGTTTGCAACTAGAGATGCACGAGGTTGCTCGCTAGATCTGTGAGTTTGGTCTGTGGCTTCGCTTTGGGTTGACAGGCCGCGAGTACGGTTATTGATGGTAGACGCCCTACTCTTTGACTTCAAAGACACCTCATCGTCCCTTGCAGTCGACTGTGAGAGCCGGCTTCTAGCTGATGCCACTGTGCTCCCATTCAGAATGCTCATAGCCTGTGCCTTGGCATCTTGGTGCTTGAAGTCGCGGTTGAACTTGTCGAGGATGTCGTTGACGTCCTTTGGTAGCTCGTTCTGTTCGAGTACGGTCTTCAGCTTATCATTCCAGATGGAGTACCACGCAACTTGTGTAGTAATCAAGCGAGCCAAGCAGAGGTCCTTGAGGTTTTCATTGAGAGACGAAAGTTTTGGCAGTTCGAGCTTGAGCGTGTCGTTCAAGGCCGTGTATTGCTCGACTTGCTCGGCGAGCTTCTCATCGATCTTTTTATTTTGGCTCTTCAAAGTCTCGAACCTCTGGAAATCAGGGCGGCGTTTGTTGCGCTTCTTCAAAGCTGCCTGTGGTGGAATGTACGCCTTGGTGAGACTGGAAAATGGCTCTAGGACGTGTTCCCGAATAGCAGTTTTCTGTTATGACATTAGTACAATCCCGGTAGTTGCGTATTAATGAGAGCGGCACTTACGTGTTCTTCCAAAGCTACTTTCCCCACGTCTCTCATAGATAGATTAAACCGGGCCCATTTACTCTCCAGCTCGGGATAACTGGACGGCGATGCTCGGACTACCAGTTCGATTGCAGACAAGTAGCGCAAAAAGTCGTCGACCCAACGAGTCACATTCTCGAGGTAGAGGTCGATATCTCGGATGATGAACTGCAAATGAATCCACTCGGAGTGGAATTTGTCGCAGTATTTGAGATACTCCTGGTCTTCATTCGCCCTGTCGTGTAGGACGGCTGTTTCTGCTCTCTCACGACGAGTAAATGGATTCTTTAGGCCAGATCGGATGTCCGACTCTTTCCTCTTGCGGCCAGTAACAATCTCATTGACTTTGTGAATGCGCTTCTTTTGACCGTCTATGTTGTCAAGGAGACGCTTGATATCCTCGAGAGATTTCTGAAGTGACGGGTAATCCGGATGTAGCTCTGGTGTGTTCTTGACAATTCCCGTCAGCAGTAACTGATATCGTGTGATACGTTGCACCGGCTTTACTAGCAAGGCATCCAAATCCCAGGCGCCAGTCAGGTCTTTTGCAACCGCATTGCACTCCTCCAGCCAGACATTGACCGTGGGGTCTGCCTGCAGCAATTGTAGGCGATTTGTCCCTTGCTCACTGTTTTTCAGGAAATTGGCATACACCTTCTCCATCTCTTCGATGTGGCGCCCGAAATTTTCGCCGACCGTGGTCTTTTGGTCCTTTGCCCAGTCACTCTCGTCTTCTGCAAGCGACAGAGGCCTGTCTCCGGTGTCTGTAGATTCAACAGATTTCGCTGCGTCGGCCTGCTTGGACTTTGTCGAGCGAGGGATGTAGATTGCGGTACTGGAAGCCTTGATATCGGCAAGGAATCGCTCGGAAAATGCAATAACCTCGTCGCTGTTGCGGAATATGGCTTTGATATCGCCAGTGCCCAGTTTTGGGCAAGCCTCTGCTGTGCCTTGATAAATCTCAACGACCACGTTCATATCCTTGAGATAGACAGCCTCCGTATCAATTAACTCCTGGATGAGCATTTTTCGATGGCGAAGCGCCGCCGCAGCAGCTCCAGGAGCCACACTGTCGTCGCTGTTCTGTGGTGCATCGATGGAGAGATGGTCTGTGCTCGAGAGCGATGTCTCACCGGCATCCCCCTCCACAGAAATCTGGGCGCTGGATCTGGCTGTAGAGGTAGATGGCCGATAAGAGTACATGTCATCTCCGCTGACACGTCTGGACTCGGGGTCCTTGAAGCTATAGCGATGCAAACTTGGTGGTGGGTGACGATTCCACACGTTTGAAGGTGGGGGCGTCCTTCGTCGCGTGGTAGAATGTGCAGGCGAAGACGGCGCCCCAGCAAGCCACGGCGGCGGTGCTGGTATTGGGGGTATTGTCGACTTGCTCCGAGGCGGTTTGATAGTGCGGTTGATCCCCGTTAGATCCGTCATTGACGAATAGAACTCAGAGGAATTGTCATAACTTTCATCTCCATCGGGTCTTGGGGAGAAAAGCTCTTCATAGCTTGCTGGTTTTGGAGGAACGTCTGGTTTCGCTGGAAGTATAGGCTCCTTGGGAGGCGGTGGGGGTGGTATAGACGGTTCTTGAAACAAGCCCGACGACGAATTTGTGTTGACATACCAAGACGATCTATTGCTGGCGTCAACGGTAATATCTGACCAGTTCGATGGATGGCTGGCCCTTTGATGGTTGTCATGTTGATCGAAGTGTTCAGCTTCACCTACGCTCCCTGAGCTTCCATAGTCGATCTCCGTTACTGGCGAGCCTTCAATATCAGGTGGATTGGGAGACTTTGTGGGTGATGAATATAGTAATGTATCTAGTTTGGACAAACCCAAAGAAGATCGGCTTGGCGAGCTGTGACGAGACGGCCAGGATGTCGGAGGTGCAAACGCGCCAGTGTCGGATTGCACAGCCCCATCGTTGTCAGGCGTGGTAATGACTTCGCTGTAGGACATGGAATGGTCTACCTTAGGCAGAGCAGCGGCGTCATCGGGGTGGACATCACTTATAATTGGCCCTGGTTCGAACGCCGAGTGAGGAGATGAGGCCCTGACAAATGACGTGGACTCTGTCTCTTGCTCATAAGGCTGAGGGGCATTATCCACAAAGGTAAGAGGCTGCAATTGGTGCTCACCATCCAGTACCTGGCGCTGGCTATCGGCAAAGTCTGGAAACTGGGATTCCCCATTCGACGCATCATCCAAAACGATTTGTATTGAGCCATCGTTAGCGTCAAAATAGTCATCGGGACTGCCAATGGAGTCTCGCTGAGATGACAGTGGCTGCGGGGCGGAATCTTGCGGGAAACTCGAGGCCGAATGATGCTGGGCCGGTTCCGTCTGCAGTTCGTTATCGAATAGAGTGACAGCCGTCACGTTAGATACTGCAGAGGATGGCGATTCGTCGATTTCAGCTTGCTGCCGAGGAAAGCTTCCGGGCATGCCTAAAGTTGGAGAGTCTTTCGACAGTGGCGCTGCTGAGCCGGAGAAGCTGGTATCGACGACTAACTTGGGTTCTTTGACATATTCTGTGCGCTGGTCAACTGTTGACGGGCCCTGGAGATCCGCTTCGTTCTGTGTGGCAGCTCCTTCGAGAGGTGCTTGATCATTCTCTTTCTGCTCTGTCTCTTGTATTGTCTTCGAGAATGCCTGCTGTATCCGGGCTCGCTTTGCCGCGTAGTCCACGGGCCCCGCGGAGGCTAGCCTGTTGATCCGAGCCTTCTCCTGGATCCTACTCTCTGCGCGGTTGCTGAAACTAGAACTCGCACGTGAACTGGCATCGGAGACCTTATTTCGGGAGCTTGCGGTAGTAGCCGCTGAGACGGGCTGCCTTGGCCTGGAGCTCCTGAGGGGTGGAGATTTCATTGGGGGTGGTGATGAGATATAAGCCTTCAGGCTGGCATTATTGGTGGATATTTTTGCTGGACTCCTGCCCTGGCCACGAGCGGACAGTCGACTGCCTGTGCTTCTGTGACCTGGGGGGCTCCACGGACGTGTATCAGGCTTCTTGTTGGATGCAATCATTTTTGTCGCGAACGGAGAGGAAGACCGAGTGCTGGGAGTAGAAGAGGCCGAAGAATGGCTGGTGCGCTTGGAGCTTATGGGCAGGCGTGATTTCGACGCTGCCTTGGGTGTGGATTTTTCGTCTGGTTTTTCGTCCGATTTCATGAATGCCATTTCATTAAACCCGACGAGCACGCTGGAAGGCGGAAACCCAGAAAAATCGCTCTGGGATCGGTTGTGGGTCCTGGCATGCTTTGGAGTAGCGCCCATCCCGAGGTCATCCAATTTTGGGGTGACGCCGAGATACCAAGCAGTTGGAGACGTCGGGGATACGTCGACATCAGACGAACTTCGCCGGTGAGACCAAGATTGTGACATGAGGCTGGAATCCGAGGTTCGGCGAGCGCGACTGCGAGGATCTGAGATGCCGTACGCTATTTGAGATCCAGATTCGGTGGGGACGATCTCTCCAAAGAGTGGTTTTCGTGTAGCGTCTGTTGCAGCGGGCTTTGGGGGTATAATCGAAATGGCAAGATTCGACACAGACCGAGAGCCGTTGGTGAACTCGCCAAACTGATTCTTTGCATTGGGGGAACGAGCAGCAGAAGATAAAGTGTTGTTTGAACGCTGGTCTTCCACAGCGAACCTATTCCGCTGTGTGGTCCTGGATGGAGGCGTCTTCGCAGGTCCGGCGTATGGATCTCTCGTAGCCTGGCCAGGTCTTATGCCTGGTTGTTGTTTTTGAATTGACGCAGCTGGCCTATATCGGTTGGAGGCATCGAGAGGCCTGGCTGGTGGCTGTCTGGGAGGAGTTTTGCGTGGGAGTGAACTTGCCTGCTCGCCATTGGGATCGAAACGCTTCAACAAGTCTCGAACGCTTGGCTGTTGGCTTCGAGGCACGCCTTTCAGAGCTGGCGCGGGTTTTGCACGGCCGTCATTCATTGGTGCGGATACGGATCTGAATGATTGCTTTGCCGCCGTGTGCGAGCCAGCTATGACTGGGTACTTTGCTGTGGCACCATTGCTGTTCAGTAACGGAGTGGAACTGATTCTCTGGCCAGAAGTAGGCTTGCTGGTCGGAATGCCTGCGGTTGTATCCAGCTTCCCTTGGAACCCCTTGTAGAAGTCGTCGGGCGAATCTACAAGATCTGCTGCCGCGCCGCCGCCGTTTGTGTACCCAGCCATACCCATTGGTTGAAGACTGTTGTTCGCAAGTTCTTTGTTGTGGTCTGCGTCGCCGCCGCGAAGTTCAGACGAGGCTCCCGAGATGGAGGCGGTCTCGTTGTTTTCATCCTGGAAGGGCTGGTGCAGGTTCGATTGCGCATAGAAGTTCTGATCGGCTGTGAGGCTAGAGTCCATGCTGGCAAGGCGTCATGGACCTCTCGTATCTAGCTTTGGCCGAGTCCTGGTGAAGGTATATTGCCGAATGCGTGGTGTGTCCTATAGCATCATCTTCGTAGGTCGGCTTGTTAAATACAGGCAGTCAAAAAGCGATTGACGAGGCCGCTGAGGTTCCTGGGCTTGATAAACGTGGAATTCGAAGGTTCACGAAAATAGTGACGCAGTAATCGTCGATCTTCCTCCAGGGTCCCGAAAGGAATGAGTATGGAGCGTCCGTGGGCTAAGGTGTCAAGTGAGTGCGCGTTGAGGTTATGGCGGGATTGATAGATGGTGTTTCTGCTCGCCCTTTGCAGCGCAGGACAGCGGAAGAAACGAGTGGAACGGGCGAGGAGTGGTCGTCGATGAAGTTGTGTATGCACGGAGGTGTTGTAAGTACACGCGAGTGCTTATCCTTCCCTGGCCGCTAAAATTAACCTACCTCCGCCAACTCAGAGGTCATGCAATTGGCCGCTGACGATCGGAACTTGAGCCACCGCCGCCACAACAACAACGCCGCCCAAACGTCGCGTCTGCCACAAAAAGGACCCTTACACAAGCGAAAAGAACCGCGTTGGCGTTAAGACATCACCTGTACCTCTATAGTAATTATAAGCGTGTGGTTCATCCACAATCAGAGAGCTGGTGTTTTACTTTTGGGGAAGTTGCTCTGTCGTCATGGCATAGCAGGGATACAGATGTGTTGAGTCACAGAGGCAGTGATGGTTTATCACTTTCACACCATGGCTGGCAGGAGAAAGAGGCACAGGGCCAAGGTGGCCATCGATGAGGCCAATAAACGTCCCACTCTCCCGTATTCTTCCCATGCGCCAGTCAACGTGGTACAGCAGTCCCTGCTCTCTCGATTCTATCCTGAGGTCCTCACGCTGAGGGAGTATCTGCTTGTGAAGCTTCCTAGCAACTCTAGGATCCGAAGGAAGAAGGTGTTGACAGCTGGCAGAAGAGATCGCGACCAGCATGATAGAGAGACTGCAATAGATGATGCAGATAGCCTTGGGCCGTTTCTTGACTCAACCCTAGTTGGTATACCTCATCACAACCCACAGAGTGAGCAGCGGACGACCAGGTGGAATTCCTTCACGAACCAGGCGGATTTATCTGGGTTGGACGCAACTGTGACCTCTATCGACCTTGGACACTCGCAATCTGAGGTGCGTCTGTCTATTGAGAGTGGGTTGTATGGCTAAATAATGTTTTCAGATTGTCGACTTTGCAGTATGGTTGCTCTTCAACAACAGCACGAGGGAAAACACCTCTATCAAACACCTCCTTTGTCAAGGATTTAGCAAAATCCCGTCTGCAGGGCGTATGGATGCTAACAATGCAACATTATCAACTGTTCGCAGACTTGTACCAGTGTTTCCCAACAAGCACTTCGATGAGCTCAAGTTGGACCCTTGGCCGCAGGTGCTAGGCTTATTGGGAAAGGGCGGAGACCGTGTCATGATCGATTTGCTAGTTGACTGTGGGATATTTCTTGCTGCTGGTAATGGGCGTGGCAATTACTTTCAGATATGCGGTATGTATTTGCATGCAGAGGCACGGGAGGTTACTGAATTTGAAAGGTTTGCCGCTTGGAGACCTCCAAATCCTGGATCAAGGTGGACGAAGCGAACTGTCAGGCAGGACACCGACCCTACTGATAGATAGGAGCCCTTCAAGCATAGCCTTCCTACGAAGCAAAATCCTTTATGCACGGCCAACACTGAATTCTAGAGGCGCTGTGACATTCGGTCTGCGCCATATCCGTAAGGATGTTGATCTGATTTTTATGGCTACGCTGACTGTTTGAGATGTCCTGAACCGTTATCCCTCAGCCTGTTTAGAAGAAGGGTCCATTCATCGAAACACGCTCCAAGTCATAAAGTACATATTCCCCAGGCAGTTTGGCCTTCACAATGTCTTTGATTCTGTCGTCGATTTCCGCGAGACTGTCCACCCCTTTAAGGATTATACTCTTCGTGAGGACGAGATCCGTAGGTTGCCTCCAAACCACAAGGGCGCATCTTCCACCAGAATTCCCAGGCGACTGAGAGGGCCATTGGTGAGCCTCGTGCGAAAACTACAGATATTACACGAAAGATGCCCTTATGGCCAATTAGTTGCACATTACTGTCCATCAAATGTAAGGGACTTTCTGTTCTGTCAGCTAGCAGGACTTATATTCATATAGGCACTTGCAACCTTTCCGCAACCCTCGAACGACGATGCTTCACGGATCTTTCAAACCCAGAAATCAACACCAGGAAGCCATAATGGGACTGGCCCCACGCTGGTCCATCTCCCTAAGAAGCCAAAAAAGGATAGCATCATGGACCTTGCCACCCCCAGTGCAAACGTGTCGGCATTTTGCCGTGCTGTGCTGGGAAGAGTGATTCCAGACGAGTTCTTTGGAACTGGCGAGGACCAGGCACACAATATACAGGTGCTGATGAGGAACGTGGACCGATTTATTGAACTGAGGAGGTTCGAAACAATTTCTCTCCACGATGTGACGCAGGGAATGAAGGTACCTAGCCCATCCCATGAGTTACAAATTATACTGACAGTCCAGATTTCCACCATTCCGTGGCTAAACTCGGAGAACATCAACAGCTCACAATCAGACACCCGCAAGAAATGGGATATGTTTTATGAGTTCACGTATTACATATTCGACTCCTTGATCATCCCTCTGATTCGATGCAATTTCCATGTCACGGAATCTGGCGTACACCGCTATCGCATATTCTTCTTCCGACAGGACGTCTGGCGCAATGTGGCTGAGCCGGCGATGACATCACTAAAGCTCGCGATGTTTGAAGAAGTCGATATGAACATTGCCAATTCAGTATTGGACTCGCGCACCATTGGCTTCAGCCAGATCAGGCTCCTACCAAAAGAGAAGGGTGTCAGGCCCATACTGAATCTTCGACGACGGCAGCTTCGGCGAGACTCGAAGAGAGCACTTGGACCTAGTATCAACTCGACATTGGCCCCGGTGTATAATATGTTGACTTTTGAAAAGGTGTGTACTGGCGATTGTTTCCTGGCTGATGCTAATACTGCCAGAACCTATCACCCGCGAAGTTTGGCTCCACTCTCTTCTCTGTCGGCGACCTGTACAACAAAATAAAAAAGTTTGCGAAAGCAATCAAACCCGTGAGCAATCTATACTTTTGCAAAGTCGATGTGCAATCCGCATTCGACACGATACCCCAGGCAGCTGTCGTCAAGCTCATATCCGCCTTGCCAACGAGCGACGAATACCAGATCTCCAAGCACGTCGAGGTAAAGCCAGGAGATGGATATCGGCATGGGCAGGCGAAACCGATCCGCAAATGGACTTCTCTGGCCAGGGCGGCAGGTGACCAACCGTTTGACTTGATGACCAACGGCAAGAATACCATCTTTACTGAAAATCTTGCGGTCCAGAGCCACAGCAAGGACCAGCTTCTATCTCTGCTTTCGGAACATGTCCAGAGAAACCTGGTCAAGATTGGGAAGAAGTTCTACCGGCAAAAGAAGGGGATTCCCCAGGGATCCGTTATATCTTCATTGCTGTGCAATTACTTTTACGCCGACTTGGAAGCGAAGCATCTGTCATTCCTTAATCCCGATGGAAGCTTGCTGCTGAGGCTTATTGATGACTTCTTGCTAATCACGATCGATCCCGAGCATGGTAGACGGTTTATCCAGACGATGCACGATGGGCTTCCAGAATACGGGGTTTCTGTTAATCCCGAAAAGACCCTCGTCAACTTTGAGACATCCATTAATGGTCAGAAAGTCAAGCGACTGGTCAAGGGCAAAGAGTTTCCGTACTGCGGCACGTTTATTAATACGAATACCTTGCACATATCCAAAGATCGAGAGAGACATAAGGACCTGGCTGTTGTCGACTCTCTGACAGTTGAGTTTTCAAAGACGCCGGGCAAGACATTTCACCGCAAGGTCCTCAACTCGTTCAAGATACAATGCCACGCTATGTTTATGGACACGGCGTTCAATTCGCCGACGGTCGTCGCAAGAAACATATTTGAGAGTTTCGTCGAGTGCGCGAACAAGATGTGCACATACACGAGATGCCTTCCAACGCAGAAACAGCCTGGCGCGGATATCATCATTCGAACGATTGTCGGTCTGGTAGATCTCGCGTTTCTTTTGATTAAGAGCAAAGAGAAGAATCCGAAGAACTTGGGTTATCGATGCGCGATATCCAAGACGGAGATTCGATGGCTTGCCCTGCGAGCGTTTCATAGCGTTTTGAAACCTCGACAGAGTAGGTATAGGGAGGAGATGATGTGGTTAGATGATCAGTTGCAGCCGTGGGCGGCGAGGAGGGGATAGGAGGCGTTTAGATGAGGAATATTTAGGCGGCAGGAATTACTGTCCCCTCCTCAACATCTTCTTAATCAGCCGCTTGAACAGTCCTTTAAATGTAGACCGAAGTCCGGGTAAATGGTGGTAGTGAGCCGCTCCGGCAGCGTAAGTCATGGTAGCAAGTTGATACCGGAGGGCGTCAAGCCACTCTTGGGCCGGTTCCTGGCTTCCCATGTGCCTCCATTCCCCATCTAGCTGCGCTGACAGGTTGTGGAAATGTCGGATGTGACCAGCTTGGAGTTGGTCCAGTTTGGGGATTTTATGGGTAGACCGCGGTCTCCTGTTATCGATTTACGGCTAAACACCAAAGCTGCAGAGTCTATTTTGTGGAAAAGGGCTCTTTCCACATTCTGTCCTAATTTTATTTGCTATCCGTAAAGTCTATAGTTCTCCATTAACTTACCATCGGCTTTGTTTTCCTCCGAATATGGCTTTGCTTTACCAGTAGCTGGAGACCTAAAAAACGGTTCATCAACCCCTTTTACTTCTTTTAACTGGGGGAGTAGCCTTCCTCCTTGAAAGTCCGCCATTAAACCCGACAATAACGAATCATGCCTCTCATCATAGCCATAATGATACCCGAGGATGCAGAGATGCTCTAACCTTGGCGGAAGGGATTCGATTAGAGTTTGATACTTTTCGTCCCTCGATCCATGCATATGTTTCGCTTCTAAGTCTTCATGGATGGCCGTTTTGTTATTCTGCTGCGACCTTTGTCCTGCTCTATCCCGGTGAGAATTTCTGGGACTGTCATGGTGGTCTTGCCCACTCCCACTCACGGGCTTATCGCCCATGGCCAAATAGAATAGAAGCCTCAAGTTGATTGTGAGGCGAGTCAAGGATGTGAAGTGCACCAGAATCCTTCCAGTGCCCATAAGATTTTCGATCGAAATATCAGATTGAGCGCGGCCGTTTCTCTCACCCAGAGATGGCTCCCGTGCTAATGGTAGCTCCTCGGTATCAAAACCCGCTATTACATCGCCTATTTCTACATCGAGCACTTCGAGGCTGAGCCGATGCGAGAGCAGCGCCCTAGCTAGCGTCTTAGGAGCTATAACACCAATCCCACGAGGGTTCGGATGATTAATATCCAGAGGGGGTCGTGTCCAAAACGTGAACTCCGTAAGTCGCTTACAAACGTCGATAAGACGCTCCAGGTATCTCGTTGTCACGTAGGAACTCTCAAAGTAGATTTTGCTGATATCAGATGAGTTAGGACGGGGCGTGGAGAATTGTCCGGCGTCGGCATTCTCTATGACGAAACCACCAGAGCGGTTTTCTCTCATCGCCCCGACACGAATACTCTCGAGGTTCGGCAGCTGGTATACCAGATTGAGATTTTCTAGAAGGGCAAAACAGCGATGCACATACCAGAGATCTCGGTTCTTGAGGATGAATGTGATATGTCGGACACGCTGTAAAGCTCCCGTCTTCGCAATATTCACATTTATCCGGTCCAGAAATTCCATTAATGGGGAACTGGGCACAGGGTTGTTCCCAGCTGCTAGAACCATCCGCGTGGAAAATATTCCTCGTGTAGGATCGACCAACGGACTTAGACATAGCGATGCAAGATTCAGCGAGACTGAGATAAACAAAGCGGCTAGTGCCTGGAGTTTTAGAACCACGGGGTTGTCTTCCGAAGACAGGCTACTATTGTAATAATTAGGTTATTCTTGAGCATCTGTCACCAGAGGTGGATTTTCCCTCACTATATACCGCTGTATCCACGGGGTAATTTGGGAAAATTTTCTGCTTTCTTAAGAATAAACTCTGCAACTCGTCGCTCCTCGGTTCCGCTGAAGCCAGCCTTTCTCGTGGCTGAATATACTCTAGCTGCATCTTCCTCATCTTCATCATCTTCATCATCTTCTTTTATCCAACCGTTTTTCTCCCGAGTATATTCAGCCTCGGAAAGATTGGCGCAAAATTCAAGATCGCGCACATAAGTTCCTAATATCGGCTTTCGCAGGATAGACAACAAGAGCTTGGTGAGTTTCCGGAGGTTGCAATCTCCATTGAGTGAGATACGATGGTACATCTTCCTAGTAGCCATGTTGCATAGTCCATAAAGACGCTGACACTGCACCGCAAGAGCCTCAATATCCCTGATGGAGTGGACTTGAGAGATGATTACTTCGAGCACCTCGAGGGGTAAGTCTAGGAGGGTTGGCATGGTTGTGTTGGCATCAGGCAGGAGGGGCGAGCTGTGTGTATTTTCAGAACGCGGTAACCATTGACTTGATCAATAGAAGCGGGTGGTCTGGCGCCTTCGCTGTTTGTATAATTATTCTTAGGCTGGTCCGCTGGTAAAATATGAGGAGTGGGGTAATGGGGTAATTACTTGGCGGGCGGACAGTAAGTTGCTATTTATAGGTGCGATTCAAACTTAACATGCATTGATATAAATATCGTTGCCTGTTCATGTTCGAGGCATCCTAGAGGATCTTCGAGGCTATGCTTCGTGATTTTACCTTTAATACTATACTTACACTACGTCCTAGATAGCCTCGACGAAGGTGACGTTCTCCAAGTGGTTTGAAACTCATAAACGAAACAGTTGAGAATCTATACAGCTGGGGGAGTGCTGCAGATAAGTTGTCATCGCACTTTGCAAAGAAATTATGTGCCTTAAAGAACATATAGTTAATATGTGGACCATGGTGTTGATTATAGTCGTTTATAAAGCGACCTAACAGTGATAATTACGCACCATAGCAAGAAAGCTGGCGCGGATTGGCGCCAATGATAGTCAGTTATTGAATGCGGCGTAAAAATACACCTTAGCCATAGACTGGTGACGAAGTACATCAGCGCTGGCTCAGACCGAGAGTATATAATCATCCGTGGCAGCCTTGAAGTTTAATGATTTGTATTAACCCTTCACTCAAAAGGGCTCCCAGGCACGGGGCTCTGAACCCCTCTTTTCTTTAACCAGTCATGAATGCCGTACTCCCACCTTGCAAAAAGGCTCTTCTCCTCCTTTGCCACCACACCTTCCCGAACCCATACCGCATAGGCCCCCATACGATTTGCAAGCACGACATCGGTCGCGAGGCGGTCCCCAACTATGGCCACCTCTTCAGGCTTCAGGTCGCGTAACTCAGCGTGGGAGTGGAAATAAGCCATTATCTCCGCGCTGCAGCCGGGCTTCTTGGTGCGGTGTGCGAGGACTGGGACGGACGTCGCGGCGGCGAGGAGGGCAGAGGAGGTGAGATCTGGGTCCATGGAGGGGGTGCCGGCTGTGTTGGAAACGATTAACATAGATGGGTGCGGGTAGGCTGCGCGAAGTCGAGTGAATTGTGCCTGATTTGTGGTTAGTTTAACGTTCATATGTGGCGGGGAGTTGTCAGGGGCAATAGGGATAGGAAAATAATCACGTGAAAATAGCGACAAAAAGCCAACAACAGAACAGCATCTATTAGTTCCCAAATAGATATTAACAATAAGAAATAAAATAACATACCTTGAACTCAGGCGCAATCTCGTTCTCGCCAGGCCTGGCGAAGCAATCATCTTTGTCCAGAACCACGGCCCGGATATTCACCTTCCCAAAGCGCTTATCGTCATCGAAAGCACGAGATAAGGGAAGGGGCAGATCATTGAAGTTCCGGACAACCGCTTGAGGGATGCATTGGGATGGGCGGAAGAGGAGGCTCAGCGCCGAGAGCGTGCCCGAGAGATTGAAGGTGCGAAGATCAACCATCGATGCGGTTGACGGAGAAAAAGGTACTTAAAACAGTGTGGTAATACAAAAACAAGGAAAGACTATTATATTTTTAACGCATAGTTAACTCCAAAAGATTCGAGGCGCACGGAGACTGATATTAGAGCTGGCTTCTCTATATCAGAAGCCAAAGTCGTGGTGAGATAATCGCGGCTAAGGTCACATGACGTCGCGCGGGTCTCAGCCTTGCGCACAGAAATCTCGCAAGGCGCGCTAGCGCCAATGCTTCTGGGTCAACCTCAACCGCGCGGACCTCGTCTGCAACGCCCACCCCACGATTCCACACAGCCATATCCTCACCCTCACGCACAACCCAGGTCTTCATCATTGTCATTAAGCGCCGCGACACGACGCCAACATGACGAGCACTATCGGTATTCCTATTAAGCTGCTGAACGAAGCTCAGGTACACCATCCAATTTCTTCAACCCCACCTCGCCCTCTGGTATCTCGAGCAATTGCGGGCACGACAAGACGAGCCGGGGGGATCTAGCCGTAAGACGAACCATGCTAATATGTTTCTGTTACAGGGCCACGTTGTCACACTCGAAATTACGTCCGGACAAGTCTACCGCGGGAAGCTGCTCGAGGCTGAGGACAACATGAATGTGCAGCTCAAGGATATCACGGTGACCGCCCGCGATGGACGCGTATCGCATCTGGACCAGGTTTACATCAGAGGGTCGCATGTGAGGTTCTTTATTGTGCCGGATATGTTGAGGTAAGATAACCGGGCGTTTGGAAGGTGGAGGGTACAAGGACTGTGCTGATGAGATAACAGGAATGCTCCGATGTTCCGCTCGAGGGGCGTAAAGGGACGCGGTGTGGGATTGGCAAGAGGCAGGGCGACGGTCAGTCGGGCGAGGGCAAGCGGGAGAGGTGCTCCGAGGGGATAGGCTGGGATGGGTGGAGATGGATTTGGACATGGTGATGGCGTTCACGGAAAAGCTGCGGGATATGTTAGGGTCTGAAAGAATTACAATGATCTTTCCCACTTCAAGATTTTGTGGACTATATTTGTATTGTGTTGTGACTTTAGATTCTGTGATGTTTCCTCGAAGATGTGAATTTATCACACCATCTATGGGCTGTGGAACGTTGAAGGATAGTTTGTTACTGTTAGGCCTCTTCCTCATATCCCATGGTTTTAGCAACTACTGGCAACGAGGATAACTAGGATCATGAAAGGGAGCAACAGGTGCATGTCAAATATATATGTAATTCACTACTTTCTAACCGTGGTATCCTGTGCAGCCGCTTCTATCGCCCTCTTATGTAACAGTTGGCTCACCTCCTCCTCCAACCTCCTCTTCTCCCGCTCCTCCTCTTCCTTCTCTTGCTCCTCTAATATTTCAGCCTCCGTCGCACCCTTCGTCCCGCTCAGCACATCCCTGCACGCCATCTCAAATTTCCTCTTCATCGCCTTATCCTTCTCCAGCTCTTGGAAAACATCCGTATCAACAGGCCAGAACGTCTTGCGTACGCTGGCGACCCCAAACTCGAAAATCAGGAACGCCGTGAAAGTAACCACACCAGTTATCCACCATGGGAGCGACCCCCCAAAACTCTTGATGAATCCATTGCGTACATTATACGCCAGCGATTCTTTAGTAGCGTATATATAGTTAAGAACAATATTCCAAAGGGTCCAGAGGGAGATGGAAATAGTAAAAGCGAGTAGTGAAAGGAGAGTTTTATTCTGTTTCTCAATGAACCTGTAAAGTCACGTTAGCGTTGTGCGAAGGTTAGGCATATGTTGGCGTGAACTTACAGGAGTTTCGTGTTGATGATAACGACGCAAATACCGAACGAGAGATCCCCCATCGCAAAAATCCCATCGTCGCCGCTAATAGCAGGCCACGAAAACAGGCTGACCACCATGAAGTACACAAGGCCGGCTTCAAGGGTAGCCATGAACATCCATCCGAAATATTTCCTGATGTTGAACGCCTCGCCACGCTGGCCCTGAGAATACAATTCAGGCACGGCGAGTAAAGTCGCAGCACTCAAATCCTGCTCGAGAATACCCAAGAAGATGACAGGGAGCGACGTGAACAGCGTGTTGAACATACTCAGACTCCAGGATTCGTAGAAGGAAGTGCCGGAATACCCATTCCAGCGTTGGTACAGAGCTTGAGTCAGATAAAACAGCATCTCCTTCCAGAAAGTCCCCAGAACATACTTTCCAGTGCGGACGTAATTCCAACGGCCGTGGACCAGTAATAGCTTCTGGAGAAAGCGGAACTGAGCTATCGAGTAATCCGATATGCGCGCTGCTTGCAAGCCCTCCTTTCCTGTGATACCAATACCGACGTGGGCTTCTTGAATCATAGCAATATCGTTGGCGCCATCACCAATGGCAAGGGTGACAGATCCATTGACACGAAGGCGGATTTTCTTGACGAGAAGCGCTTTTTGGGATGGTGAAGCGCGGCAGCAAATGACGGAGTCGGCGTGGACTGCGAGGCTGAAGAATAGCTGGGATAATGTCTCGTTGGCTTCAATATCGCTGAGCGTTTGGCCATCAACGACAACAACGGAGTGTGCAACTGAACCCTGGCCAATGTCTAAAAGTGACGTGGCCATGAGCTGTTCAACAGTACTTAAAGTTGTGTCGAGAATTATCACCTTTGAGTAATCCTTGATAAGACGGCAAGAGTGGCCAATGTTGATGGCCGTCTCGCGCTTATCACCAGTGAGCATCCACAACTTGATATTCGCTCGTCGAAGCTTCTCAATCGTCTCGGGCACTCCCTTCTGCAGTTTGTCTTCAATAGCAGTAGCACCTGCTAGGTCGAAATCCTGCTCTATCAAGTCTCCAGCTGTTTCGATCAGTTCCTGCCGATCTACGAGACTCGTAGCCGCATCGTGGTATACTTTCTTCCATACGTTATACTCCTGCTCATCGATAAATTTGTATCCGTAGAGCAAGGTTCGAAGACCTTCAGTCGCGAAGTCTTCGATGTGCTGAAAGCAGCGCTCAAAAACCGCCGCCTCATTGACAGCTAGCGATTCATCGACCATGTGGTCAAAGTATTCGTCTTCATCAATGATCACGGAAGCGAACGACTTCCTAGGCATCTGAAGCGATGTTTTTGGGCTCGCATATTCAATAGAATTGGCGGCAGAGTGAGGTTCGGTATTAGTTTCGCGGTCCTCAAGCCAAGACTTCATTTCTTCGCGGAATGGCCTGAACCTGTTCCCAACTCCACTTGTCCTTGGGGCAGCACCTAGACTAGTCCGCGCGAGATCTAGACTCCTGTTCAAGTCAATGCTCATGCTGTTCCTTGGGCTGCCATTGTATGCATCGCTTCTCCGCCTCAGAGCCTGCTCCGCATCCATGCTCTTGCGCATGCTGGATCTTCGCTCAACCTCCGCCCTTTTCTGTGTGGCGAGGTGGCTAAGCTTCAATCGCTTCACAACGGCCGAGTCTGCTCCCTTGCAGAACACGCATCGACGGCCGTCAGGAAAGCGGACGATTATGGACATGCGCTTCCTCTTACTAGTGAACTCGATCACATCAAGAACGGTATAAACCTCAACCGTTTCAGGGCCAGTAGATCCGTTAGGGCGGGTCTTTAATGTAATCGTCTGGGCGGCTCTGTCGATGACCATGTAACCGAGATCTTGAGCTGCTCGAACAAGAGCAAGTTCATCCGGTGAGGCAGCTTGAAAATCGATGGTCCCATCTTCTTGTGTCTCAGGGAGACAGGTGTGGCAGAGTGCCAATGAGAGCAAAAAGAATCTAGCCTTTCTAGCAAACACGCCATGCGGCTTGTGGCGTAAGTATTCTAGCAGCTGTTGTGTCTTCAGTTGCTCCGATTGCGCCCTTATCGATCGTGCTACAGTATTCGAAAATTGGGTGCCTGCAAGGGCTCTCTTTCCATACTCAGCTTCCGAGCTTCTATCATCCGCGCTCGTCGAATCGATGGTATAGCGGGTTGAACTCGAGCCTCGCGACTTCCTTGCCTTTTGTTTGCCTTTGCCTGCCGCTTTTCCTGCCGGCGCCGCTAAAGCAGCTTCCTTCTGAATATCAAAATCGTGCAGCCAAGAGACTCCGGCAACGCTCATCTTACGGAAGCGCATGACGTTATCTGTAAGAGTTCCGGTCTTGTCGGAGAAGACGTAGCTGATCTGGCCTAGTTCTTCGTTGATAGTTGTAGTATTGGCTTGCATGGGTGTGTCAGAAATCGGGTCGTACATGTCGATGTCGTTCATGAGTAACAGTTGCCACAACTTAATAATCTCCAAGCTCACGTACAACGAGAGTGGGATCATAGTGTTGAACATAATGATGAAGCTGGATAGAATTTGCCCAGCTGGTACTCTCGCGCCGGACAGGTACCACGATTTTGACTCGACGTTCTTTGACCAGACCTGGTAAGCAATGGTGCATATACTTGCCAAGCCAAGGACGAAGAAAACTATAATGATGACAACTCTGTTGACAACGAATTGCATGGTAGGCGCCTTAATTCTCGGGTTTTTGTTGGCGTTCATTCGAATTTTGCACTCCTCTCCAGTATTAACCACCATGCCAATGGCAGTATTTGTGTTGCGAAGAACACTGCCACGGTAAACAATCTCGGCGGTAGTAAGTGGTAGGGTGTCGCCGTCTATCGTGACTCTGCCCTCAAAGTTGTACAAATCAATATTAGGATCCTCAGCCACAAAGAGCGCATCGCACTTTGCTATGGCATTCGCATTCTGACACTTGCCCGCCATATTTGGGGACGGTTGCTTGGCTTTGAGGTTGGTTTCGCCGTCCAGCGCCATGGTCTCGATATAGGCGATATTATTCACGCCATCAGAATGGAGCAGTACAATATCCGCCGGGACTGCATCGTTTCTGGAAAGTTTAATGATGTTCCCAACCTTGACATCTTGCCACTTGGTAGCCACCCAAACATCCGAATCGTCAGAGACAGTTTCGGACTCGGAAACCTCGCGCATAACCTGGGTTTCTCTCCTGTTTTCCGCCTTATCCAACTTATAACGGCGGGCATCATCATAACCCTCTTTTGCCATACTCAAGGTAATGAAGACTAGCAACGGAACGATCGTCGTATATGTACCGGTGGTACTCAGTCCTGGGATCATCTGAAGAATTGAAATAATCAGGAAGTAAAAATTGGCAATCTTCCCGAACTGGAACAAAAGTTGTCTCGGCAAGAAATTCCATAGCGTGTATCTGGAAGAACGTATCGAGTTTCCAATGTAGTCCTTGTTTGTTCTTTCGTCCATGCAAGGCCGTCTCCTCGACGGGTCCAGGTATATATGCCGTCCGTCTTTACTTGGTGGGATATCTTGAATTCTAAGAATGCGTTTTCTCAATTCCTTGTATGTCTTCTTGCAGTTCGTCTCAACTTTCGAAATCAGACCATGTTTCCTCTGCTGTATAACCCATTGTGAGTAATTTGGTAGAGAATCAGTCATGAAATTGCTCTTTGACTCTTGTATTGGAGGAAGATCTGCCGCAGGTGCCGCAGCAACTTCAGATCGTGTATCCTCTTTCTTCTCCTCGATTGGTGCCGCGGTTGGTGGGAATGGGTAGCCATCTTGGGGTGGTTGTGGCGGTCCGCTTTCCGCAAGCTCGATGTCTTTCGTGGCGACGACACCTCTGGTGAAAAGAGCTCGTCTCAGTGAGTAACCTCGATCGCGCCCGGTTGGAGATATCGGTGACAACGCTGGCGATACGGCAGGCTGCCATGGTGGTATAGGTGCGGTGTTTGCCCTGGGTAATGGGGTCCTGGACAATGGGCTAAGAGGCGACGGGGTCCTCTGCGCAGAACTTCCTCGGCCATCAGCTGCTCTGGTGTCTATTGTCAAGTTTCGAGGTGGCGCATTGTTTTCCACGGCGGCAGATGGAGCATCTGCCTTTGGCTCATCTGACATGCTTCGTATGAGCCGATTCTTAACGCCCTTGGGCCTCCTCCTTCATACGGAGTGGCTTCAGCCAGAGGATTTCTCCAGCAAAGAAGGGTTCCGCTGAGGGTCGCGCGGGAGCCTTGTCGGTTGTCGGAGAAGGAGGTTGCGCACTCTAATAAAGATAAGTATATTTAGTTGGCCGCATTGAATCCCCGGCCGAATTTAACAGGAGCGCCGCGTCGTGTTGAATTGGTTGGCTCTCGCTCTGGCTAGATCGACCGACTCGATGTAGGTCGAACACTAAAATCGTTGTCTGAGAGATGTGAGATGCAGCATTTGAAGCCGCGAAAACGAATGACTTTCGACTCGAGAATTTCGAAGTAATAGTGATAAATAATAGATTAACCCTCAAGAGTAACCATGTAAAAGCGGATTATTGTCAGGGAGCCAAGACCAGCGACAAGGTAAAACGACGGCCTTGCCTTCCGACAGTCGGTTGAATAGAGTTGTGGCAGTGCTAAGCCACGTGGTGGCTGACTAGTAATAGAAAAAGTGGCTGTGTTCTAGAAATAGTTACTTTATTAGCCCCCACTGTCAATTTCCCCGCAACCGGTCGATTCAGCGCCTTCCTTTTTATATATCAGAGCGGTTCTCTCTTTTGAAAATAGTCGTTTCTTACTCTGATTGATCACCATCGATCCTAATTGATCTCCGTTGATTTTCATTGATATTGATCCTCATTGTTTGTTACCATGGTATGGTAGGTGACGTACGCTCCACACAACACGAGTCGTCGACACGTCGTCGCCCCCGCAAGTTTACACAGCCCCACGCCCACGAACGCCCACGAACGCTCACGACAGATCGTTCTTTCCTCGTTTTTTGGTTTTTGGCCCACAAAAGTCATCCCCGCGTCCCCGTATTGCGTGAGTATTGTGCCGTTGTTTTCGTCTGAGTAACGTTTTTCTCTCGTCATGCCCCATTCTAGGTGTGTATATGTCTCACAACGCTTCAAAACCAAACTAAAGGGATTCGGTCAGTAAACACTGGTTGCATAGCACCAGTTGGCAGTAGGGGTCCATGTAGCAACCTTTGAACACAGCGTTGTCTCGGAAACTTTATGCTCCTGCTTGCATTCGCGCATTGTGTTACAGTGGGGGCGACTTTGGGGACTGAATATCACCCGGCACGAGACCAAAATGTCAATGATTGAGGGCATGATAACCAAGATGATAACCAAGTCTATGGCAGTTTTGATCATTATGCACTTATTTTCTACATCCAACGGGCCGTTGATGATTGATGATTATCAATATTAAAATATTATCGCCAATCTATCACTAATATATATCGTAGAGGCTGAAGCGTCCCGTCTTCTCACAACCCGTGCCTCATCGTCCGCATGGGGTCCCTATTAAGAACCCAATTTCTATATCCCGTCACTGAACAGGCTTTCCCAGTCATCATCATTTATGCCATCCTAAAGAAGCTACCATCATCCGAACTTCCCCGCCTCATTCCCGTCCTAAATCTAGGAACGAGGGTTTAAGGTAGCTAAGAGCATGGTCAGTTTGGTCTCCCGTTCATCGACACCAGGCACTCCCTGTCATCACTATTTTCAGCTACATCTCCCATCTGTCTCTAACCTCACAATCCTCAATCTCTGGTCACCAGCGTCACTGTCAGACACCTCTGAAACCGCATGACAGCGCTGCATCACGCTCAATCACGCCCAAAATCCTGTGCCGGGCCGTTCGTTGCCGTGCAATAGGTACTTCTACCATAGGCACACATACAGCCGCTCAGCACTTCGGTTGTAAGTACTTCCTCACGGCCATGCACGAAGAGGAAAAAGGAATCTGGACCGGCCTCGGGCCAGTGGAATCAGGGAACAGGGGGCAAGAGCCCTCGGAGGATTTCCGGTTCATCTACTGCCGACAGGCCCTCATACAATCCCCAACCGGGCCATCCGTGATAGACCCGGTCTGAAAGCCATCGATCGATGCAAGTGGACGCATCGCAGGCAAAAGGACACAGAAAGGCTAGAGCTCAACGACCTTGGCGCAACGTGGCGAATAGATTGGAGGCACCGGAGATGTTGGTTGTTGATATATGAGATACTATCGGGGCGGCGAGGGCACATACCCCGCACTGAAACTTGTGATGGTGTGTATGAGGTCGGGAAGTTTTTGGGAAGGCGCGGGGATCATATGGATAATCCGCGCGGGCGATGTGTTTCGGGAGTTACGGCAACGCTTGGCGGGCGTGTCGCCTCACTACTCGAGGAGCTTCGTGGCTAGTTCATTAAGATGGCAAATATACTCTAGGGGTAGCACTGTAGGTGCCCAGGGAGTATTAGATTGTGGCTCGTGGTCCTGTGGTCCGTAGGGCAATCTCAGGAAAACACCTTCCCCTTTAACGCTGACGACATTAGCGATCGCAGGGCGGGAAAGGACCTGGATTGGATTTCAATAGTTCCATATAGCTCCGCTGCCAGTCAATGGATTGGGCGTTGTGCTCTTAGGCACATTCCTGAAGTATTCGGCATCCCCTGTCCGCGCATGAGGTCCAGCCTGGCCCATTAGAAAGTCGGTCAGTGAGGTAGGTCGTGTAACAGCTGTGAATCACCGCATGTTGTCAATAGCCCAACAGTTGTTAGAAGAGGAGTGTTCCAATTAAAGTGTTTACAGTCTATATAATTCTACCTGAAAAGCCAAAAGATGTGCGGCGCAAGCCAATGAACGCAAGATTATTACTGTAGCTCGTAAATTACAAGTTTGACATGCCTGTCTGGAATACCGTAGGAAAATGAAAATGCAAAATAGTGATGCGATTGGACCGAAGGGGGTATTCCGTTCTATAACCTGTTGTCATATCGCCCATTCCTCAAAATAACCTCCCTCATAAACCGCGTAGCGAATGTTATAGACAAAGGAAAGAAGTCGAGGTCCTGCCCGAGCGTATTATGTAGTGTGCGGCGAGATTTGAAAATAGTATGCGTAGCTGTCGTCGTCGCCGTCTTCGTTTCCGCCTGTGGATGCCCATATATGTTTTTTTTTTCCTCCGGGCCAATTTGCCATCTATCCCATTCAATTCGTATTCACTCTGTCATCAACCAACCGCCAAACTCCGTATCCGTGCCATCATATCCTGATATCCCCTAAATACCTCTCAAGTGAAAGATCCCTAAGGTCCTCCTCGTTTCTAGAATCGCCACACTCACTGTCATTGTCGCTTTCGATGTCGCTGTCGCTATCCTCAGCAAGATCTGAATACCCTTGATTGTCCCCGAACTCAGAAGCTTGCGCTCCTGTTGGAGACGCTGACTGCTATAACTCATCTGCCTTCTCCCGGCACGCTGCCGGTGTAAAGCCTGTCCCCACCTTGCCTGCAACGATACGCCACTTCTCCTGCTCATAATCTTGAAGTGCGACACGAAGCTTCTGAACCTAAAGTAGAACCACGTTAGCTAGTAAATTTGCAAAGGCGGGTTTATTCTTACGGTTTCATCGGTCCACTGCGTAGTCTTAGCTTTGAGCTTCGTACAGTAGCGTACTTGCAGTGTCCCAGATGATCGTCCGGGGAAAAACTCAGCGATTTGCTTCCAGGTCAAAGATTTGTTCTCTTTGAGGTCGACGAGCAGTTGGTCATCTTCGGGTGTGAACTTCAGCTTCGGTCCGCGCGGCTTCTGAGCTGGCGATGGCATCCCGGGTTGGCCGACTACGCTTGGAGCGCCTTGAGACATCATTGAATCATCAGCACCATGTCTTGACATTTTCGACGGCCGTCCCGAGTCCGGAATATGATGGTGATGATGGTGCTGCGGGGGTGGAGGCTGGCCGTACCCCACCATACTTTGCTGTCCCAGAGATTCCAGGCCATCGTCCTCCAGCCCTAGATTCATATCCAGCTCCTCGTGTGGCCGCACTCTCTTCAGACTTGACGGACGCTGCTGGCTTGGAGTACCGTATGTTAGATGCTGACCGCTTCTGAAGTGCGGCTGACCGGCGAGCTGGGCCATGGGATCTCCAAGCAGCATGGGTTGGTGGTGATGCTGCGACTGCTGCCCACCAAGGTCTTGCAGCGAGTCATGGTTTTGAGCGCCAGCGTGTTGGAGCTGTTGATGATGCTGCTGTGGCTCGTACAAATGCTGTTGTTGGGTGCCTTCGTCCGCATTTGATACTTGTGCAGAGTAATTGTAGCCCGGCACTACTCGATATGGTGCCGCCAGCGTGCATGGATTCTTCCAGAGCGGATCGCTCTGGCAGCTTGCCGAAAATGAGAAATGTGGGAGAAGTATGGTGCTTGTTTGGTGATGTTTCTGAATCTCGCGAAGCTTATCGCGTGTGTTTGGTGTTTTCCACGGTGGGCGATTTTGTTGTGGTCTATATCAGACTTTATTATAGGAGGGTCTCAACCGAGTATGTTTCCTTTCACGTAAACAAATAGGCTGAAGGATGTGCGGTAGGCGGGAGTAATATAGATATAGCTAGTATCAAGAGCGGAGGAAGATCGAGGATATGGCAACTTATTATATGGGGTGGCCCTTGATCCGATATTCCACATGCCAAGCACACGACTGAGAGATCTCCCCCATAGAGTACAACGATCTATGCGCCAGGCGGATAACCTAATTACTGGCATTAAAGCGAGCCCTCGAACTCGCTGGGGAGCTGGGATGAGACAGAGCCTGATGGTGGGTTGTGGCGTGTGTGGCTATCCTTGGAGTACCGGTCATGGATGCGGTGGTTCTTGGGCATTGCCGTATGCATAATCCGTGGATCCCCTCCTCTAGGGTCCTGGCCCAAAGTGGACTCTCTAACTATGCTGGTACCCATTGCAATCCCAGGGCTTCCAGGCACCCGCTGACCGCATTATTGTAGGGCAGGCAGGGGGGAGAGGGGCGATGATCAGATTGGCTTTTCCCGATATGGGGGTCAAATTGCCAACTATGTGAAAGAACAGGAAGGGGTTCCCATCGAGCATGAAGTCTGGAAACAAAAGGGAGGCTGATGCGACGCGGCGGGGCAACGGCATCGAAGAATCTGAGGGAAACGTGTGTGGCGTGGGAGTATGAAACCAGTGCCACATTGTGACTCGGACGAGCAGAAAGGGGGCAGGAGACACGTGGGAATGCAAATACTACCGCGGCCTCCAGGCGGCTATCGGATAGAACACCATTCCCTCTGTCACTTCTTGCTCATTCCTCTGCAGACAGACACACTCTGGTCCCGTGTAAGGAAGGTACTATTGAATCCCACGCCGGGCATACTTTTCGTCCTGATTCAGGGAGCACCGTTGAACACATCCCTGCCCCCCTAGAGTGTAGTTAGCAACAATTCTGTAAGGTACTGGTGCTAGTGAACGCCAACGCAGCCCACACTAAAATTGGTGATGTACTGAAATACAGGTACAGTGCAAATTCACACGGATGACATGGATGACAGGCAAGGTCTTCTCCTTTTCCACAGGGACGCGGCGAAATATCACGGAGATGACGTGATGGAACGGTCCAATAGATACTTAGGGCGGAGAATTCGTCCCATGGGGCCTAGGGTTGGCCGTGGAGATTGTCAAGGCTTTTTTTGCTGGCGGCCACGTTGGATTTCCCTATGGAGACAAGAATAGCCACGAGAAGAGTATCTTACTTTGGTAGGCGTAGTGAGGCACGAGGGACCCAGCATTAATCCCACTCAATCCCGCCTCACTAACGCTACCGAGCCGTGGTGAGACATTACCACGAGGTCCCGTGAATAATCTGGGGACGATGATGATGATCGCTACCTTCCTGCGCAACATTAGGGCGAAGTACCGAGTTAACCCCGGCAACATAGAGCCCAGTAGTTTCTCAGTAGTTCAAGTAGTTCAAGTAGTTCAGTCTGACCAGTCTGACCAGTCTGACTACAGGTCTGGCGCGAATTTGGTGCAAATTATGTATGTGCAAAGCGTCCAAACGCCACAAGTCGCATGCTCCTAGTACATCCAGTATTGTGGTTATTGTGGTTATTGTGGTTCTTGCACCGCGTATACAGGACGCCCTGCCCTGCCTGTAAAATGAAACTATTGTCGAATGAGCATCTTTGCGTCCGAAGCTACTACGTAGCTGTGGTTCCTGTAGGCAATCGATATCCTTGGCCTTAATCTGTGTCGGTATTACCGTCCGCTCGCCGTCAATGCCATACACGGCGAGTTTCATGCGTGCTAATTTCTGTTAAAGCATAGTACCGTCAGGCGTCCAAACAACACGGCCCGTTCCAAACAAAAATCGGAGTTCGATCATTACTGTTAAGATTGCGTTTACATGCGCTTCAATGGAAGTTCAATAGAAGGAAAAGAATGACGGAATGACCAAATTATGAAATGACGAGTCGACTAAAATCCTATTCTTGTCAAACCCCTGTCCAGCTATTTCTGTTCGCGCGCACGCCCGGAAATTTCACTACCGTTAGAAGAGGTCATCACCGTCAATGCATACACTCTGGTAAATATCGTCGCGTTCCAAAATTATGCCCCTCCAGCACGGCGTCAAGCCACCGCGTGCTCAATAATGACTTATCAATCAGGTTCATAATCGATAGTGCGCTAGAGTGTGTATATTTTTGGGAATCTAAACCGAATTCAATCAATACATATGCTAAAGTACAGTACACAATATTACACTACAGCCCTGCCCAGGCGCCCGCAAACGCCCCTTAAATTGTCATGTCCCAACCCAAGCCACAATCCATGCCTTGACGCGTAGAACGATCCAAATTGCTTCTAGAAGCTCGCAATCTTATAACCATTAAGCAAAATTATCCGACCGGTCCACCCAGATATCTTCCAGTTCGGCAAAATTCTGGAAGTGTAGGGGTCGATGTTGGTCGTTGTAAAAGGGTAGGGGTGTATCAATTTTCACGTGAACTGGCTTCTTCTCGATTCCGCCGAATGCGCTTCCCATGAAGCTGTAATTCCAGGTGTTGTTCTCTGGTACGAGGAAATATCCTCGGATCTTGTCGGATAACAGCAGTTGGCATTTCTCCCCCATGCTCGTACTGAATCCTTGAGGTTGCTCGCTACCGAGGTCCTTGTTCTCAGCTCCCCATTTGTATCCTTGCGGAGTGAGTGCCCACGACGCGAGAGAAACACTTCCTGGTGTGAACGAAACCGTCATAGTGATGGTTTTCTTGTCCCATGAGTTGTGAGAATTCATGAGGCGCGCATGCTGTGTAACATCGGCCGCAGTCATGTATGGGGGCTCATTTCCAGAAATAGTGTGGATAATACCGAGCGGCTCCAGCTTCTCCAGGTACTCATGCTGGGGTAACTGATGTGGTAGTTGGACATCGCGAGTATTACCAATCTGAGGAACCATAACGATACAGCGAATCTCCTTAACTTGGTCATTATCAGGCGGGGATGATCCATACAGGTACCCAGCAACTTGAACGCGCAGATCCGCAATGGTGATGAAACGCTTCAGTACGTTTTTAGGCATGATATAGGTAAAATGATCATCCTCCTTGATGTCATCCGAAGAGATGTAAATGTTGTTCGCACGGGTTCGTAGATTAGACGTGGCAATAGCCCTCGTACGCCACTCAGTCTTCGATGCGAAGGTTTGCTGCTCGAACTGGGATGTGGTTGTGACAATGATATCCTCTCCGTGGACATTTTGAGTCTTGGTGGTAACGGCAGTAAGCTGTTGCTGCTCCTGTTGCTGCTTCTCGATTTCCGCTGCCTGTTGACGTTGCATGGAAGGAGCACTGATCTCCATACCCAAGATAATATCACGGACTTCGCTACTAGTCAAACTGGAGGTGTTGACATTGTTCTTCTTGCCGTAATCATTCAGGATGAGATCTCGGAGTTGTGTTTCAACCTTGATCCAATCCTCGTCTGACAAGCTTGGCCAGATATGATGCTCCTGAGTGATGACGGTTTTGTCAGGTCTCAGCAGAAGCTTTGTCTTGTCTGCATTGACGTGGAGCGCACGCAAGATTAAGACGAGACGAGAGAACGCCGTGTAAGACGAGATCGTCTTCAGCCAGTCGTCGTACAGGTTGAAAAGTACCATCTGAGGCTCCGTAGCTCGAAGAATCATGTCGTTGAGCTTTTCTAACTTGATTGCAGATTGGAACGGCAGCTGCAACTCGGAGGCACGGATGGAGATATTCGGGAAGTCAAGTAAATGGACCTCTAGAGGATCCAATAGACCCTTTCTGGTCACAATAAGTTGCTTCGGCTGTTCTTCAACTGGGAGCGAGCGGATGAGAGCAGCCACTTCTTCGGCAGTTTTCCACTTCGCTAGTTGACCTAAACGCTTCTGTCCTGCCCAAACACTGGTATGGATGATCTTCAAGAAGAGCTGGCCTGTCCGAGGATTGAAGATAAAGATAGCGCCGTTGATAGGTTTTGTTGTCAAGTTACCCTCGAAAGTCTTGTGAATGGTGACACGGTAAACGTTAGTGTCGTCAATGAAAAGCTGGATTTGGTTGCTAAACAGCTCAGAGTAATTCTGAGAGTTCAGGAACTCTTGGTTGCTCTCCGAAGCGTAGAGCTGAAGACCCTTGCGGATACGTTCTCGGAGAACGTACAGGGCCGGGTTAGCCTTCATGATCTTGGCCATAGCTTGCTGAACAAGCGTTTTCAAACCTGGGAAGTATTGCCCATAGGCCGAGTATAGATTGTATGCCAAGTCAATACCAATCATGAGACCTGTCGCCGAAGGGTAAATACTCATGCTATCAGTCGTATAGTCCAGGTACTTCGCACGGGTGTATCGCTCAATGTCATGAGAATCGTAGTCACCATAGCGTAGCTGTACATCGACCCAGAATTTGTTGGTTGTCGTCGGCTCAATAACATCCTTGGTATCAAATAGAATGGATGGTCTCGTTACGTTCCATTTGTGACTCGCGAACAGGAGGATATCAGCGCAAGAGCTGTTCATCTTGTAAGACTTTCTCGGATGAATCGTCTCCTTTTGAACCGTCTCGATTCCCAAAGACTCCAGCTCTTGATCAAATACTTGACAAAGATCCATGACGACGTTCTCGTGGATCTTTTGCCACAAATGAGCTCTGAAGATTTGGATAAGAGAGATCTTCAAGGTGGGAATCTTTCCGTGCAAGAAAATACCAGTGAGATCCAGCTGTACTTGGAAGCCGACGTAGACGTTGGCGCGGTTGATAGTTGGCGACCACCACAATGTAAATCGACGGTTGGGAATTTGGTTCAAACCAGACCGTTGAGCGTTGGTCAGCTTCTTAAACTTCATCGATTCTTCGAACCCACTGGCTTTCTCCCAGAAAAGGCCTTCCCAAGACGGGAAAGCTGTAGCCTTGAAGAGAGTATGTTCCAAAATAGTTTCCACGCCGCCAAGCGCCTGGATAACATCTGTTCGGTATGCATTCAGGTTCCACAGCTTACCATCGTGTCTTTGACTGGTCCACCAGAATGGATTACTCTTCATAAGCTGGTATGTTTTGAATTCTGTGCGAGCACGGAAACCTTTGTCAAAGCTCAGGGTACTCCTATCCTTCTGGAACAGAGTATTGATACGGGGCAATCCTCGATCCCAGCTGTCCTCGAGATCCTCCAGTGTTAAGCGTCGGTTTTGCTGGTTGGCTTCAAGGCGCTTCTGGGAGTATTCGGTCCAGACTCGCTGAGAATCTATGAATTCTGCCTCCCAAGGGATAATATATCGGAAGATATTTGGAATCAAAGTATCCTCATCGTGGGTCATACCAGCACGGTAATGGGTGACACCAGTGTCCGTCTGCTTCGACCAGCGCTTATCACTCGTTGGGATCAGGATATGCGAGCCGGATATCATGCCTAAACCACCTAACTCCTTCGGCGTGTAGAATACAGCTGGCGGGAACCTAGAAGGCATCTTAGAGTTCAATCCGATCTTGACTCTCGTCTGAATCTTGGTTTCGCATTTGACAATAGTGTCGAGAAGATTGACCGTAGAGACGGCAGCTTCTCGATAGTATGTAAAAAGCGCAATCAGACTGGTGTTCCATTTGTTGGCAATTTTCGTGAACGTTGTCGAACCAGAAGACATCAAAATCTGCCGAATGCGATTATTGAACTTGGCAATATCTTCCTCGGTGACCTGCAAGAAAGCATGTGCAGTCCTCTCTTTGCTTGTATTGTCGACCAGCGACCAAACACTGTCCTTGACTGGGAACTCATCGTTCATGTTTCTGGACTTCGGTAGGATTCGGACCTCAAATCCACACATGGAGAATAGCAAGTTCGGGTTGTCCCTGCTGTAAACACTTGCGAAAGTGTCGTCCCACTCAATAGTGGTAACTGAGCGTGGTAATCTATTCTTCAAGTCCCAGAACACTGCCCGACCGAGGTTCACATCGTGCCTCATTAAACGCATGCGAGAATCCCTTGGCCAGCACTTTTTATTGCGATATCCAATGACATTCTCAAAGTTGGGATCAGGCTGCTCCGTTAAGAAGCGCTGAATAAGGTCTCTCGACTCGTCGGCTGAGAATCGGAAAAACACCCAAATTCGGTCGATATATCTCGTGTAAAGTCTGATAGGATGCCTGGTCTCGGTCTCTCGATCTCTAAATTGCAAGAAATCGTTGGGGCTTTGAGGGGGGCCAGCAATCTCGCTGGCACGCTGCAGACCCAGCAGGAGCAGATCCAATACAAGGCCATAATATTGGAAAACAAATGCCGAAAATTGCAGGCCGCGGATCATACCATAACTGTTAACATGGTTCATGTCCTTGTAGGTCAGTTGGACGTTGTTCTTTGACGTGATGTAATCTGCTAGATTGTGGTCCATAATCAGGCGGAGAAGTCGGTTGAGAAGCGTCAAGTCAATCTTCTCGTACACTTTAGACAACTGAGTTTCAATCATTACATCACATTCTCCATTCTCAGTCTCCCAGACTTTATCAAGGTTGTTGATACCTTGCGCCCATTTGTAGGTCAAAAGGGGTGGGACTTCGGAGTCAGAAGGCTTGATCCAAGCCGGGAACAAATGGCGCTGGTCAGCTTGATACCACAGATATTGGTCAAGGTATGCATCGCTGATTTTCTCGACCGGCTCAATATCGTAGACTGGGTTTATAGTGCTGTAGTTGTCGTTCATATCAATTCCAACTTCCTTAAATGCTCTTTGAGTAAGCAAGAAACGCTTAATTCTCTCCAGTGTAGTTCCAGGGCTGTCATATGCTTGCTCGATCAACGCAAGCTCTTCGCGCTGGCTCTGGTTCAGCCGACCCTTGACGGAATAAGCTTCCCGTAAACGTTCGAGGGCAAGGATGAGGATTTTGGTATCATGCTTGTAGGAGACACTCGGGAATGGGATAGGAGAGAACTTTCGGGACTCCAGCCAGTGAACAGTTGTCGTGTAAATGGCGACAGCTTCCTCTGAGGAAACATAAGGTCCATCCTTCATATAGTTGTGCTGCCTCTCTTGTTCTGCCTTAAGCCAAAGGCGTGTCAACCTACCCAAGTTCTTCTTCGCGACTGTTTTGTCGACCGTTGCGCCTCTGCGAATACGTTCGCGGTTGTAATGTGCCACAGAAATCCACCAATCTGCTTTGCTTTTAACATAGCGCAGAATAATGTTCTCAATTGGTGCAGGTAGGCCAGGCACCTTCCAGGGAATGTTACTCTTCCAGCATCTCCACGCCTCGGACAAATGCTGCAAAACGGTGTTGACCTTGTTTTGCTTAATTCCCTCCGGCATCATGTCCATTAGATCCGCCATAACTGATGCACGAAGTTCGAGATCAAAGTGAGACTCTACACGTTGCTTTGTGACGGTCTTGGCAACTCCCTTGCTGTGCCTCCCTTCGAATTGACGAGAAAGCAAATTCCCAAGCCACCTTTCCAGGAGTGGGATAATACCACGCATGAAAAAGAGCCATACTCTCCACGCAGGCGCCCAGAAACCACAGCCAGGACCTTTGCCAACTGGGCCAGAGTTAAATCGGTAGTAAATGAGATGCTTTAAATCCTTGCAAGAACGGATTTGATGCATGAGCTTGTACTTATATCGGTACATGCCGGTCAACTGGCCCACGTGGTTGAAAGCATACAGAATTCCATCCGCCAGTTGGAATGCGTCGATGTTTCCCAGTCGATATTGGACTTGGGCATCAACAATGAGCTTGGTGAGTCTCAAAATTTCTCTCATCAAGTGGAAGGCATTTCCGAAGCGCGACTTCTTTCGCTCCTTGGTGGTCAGCGTCTTGACGGGCTTCAAATTAAAATTGTAATCGAGATGAAGGTACGTAAGGTTCTTTCTGTGTATCAGGAGATTCAGCATGTTGAAACCTTGGCGACAAACTTGAAGACCTGCTTCGACCCAGTCGATTGTGGTCTGTTGAAAGAATTTGGTCTGCTTTAGCGATTTCATAAGATTTTGCTTGTTTTGGGCTTTGGGCTTCTTTTTGTGTAGTTCGTTCAAGACGTAGGTCTTCAGTAGCTTCTGGTATGAAACACGGACCTTAACCGGCTGGCCTTGGGGGCAATGCTCAAGGTACCACTGCTTGACAAGGGGCACATCTTGTGCCCGAACCATTCGGCCTGACCTTCTATCAAAGGGATAGGGGGCCCACCAGAGCGCAATCGCCGATGCTGTCTCACTAGTATACAGCTCCTCATCCGCAAAAAACGGCTCAGCTTCTTGCGGAAGTACGAATGCGTCCTCCTCCGGTTCCTCATTATTGCCATATCCAAATAGCTCGTCCTCGTGGCTAACCGTGATGTTCTTCGGCGCCACTGATCTAGACGAGATTGGATTGATAACGGGGTCGAAATAAAATGCTGGCAAACTCGGATCTTCTGCCCGCACATATACAATTTGTGGGTAAGAGTAGTTGCTTATATGAACGCTTCGTGGTAATGAATTGTACAGGAAGGGAAACTCGACGCGGTATTCAGTGCGGATAGGTGCCCGGAATATGATTCGGTCAATGGCATTGAACTCTCCAAAATCTTCGTCATTTGGATCGACATCCTTGTACAGAGGCTCGAATCTTGGGCCACCCGGAATGGCGACATTGAGAGCCTTTGCGGTGAGGAAAGACTTCAGTTCGAACATGTGAAAGTAGTTCTTGTCAACCAAATCACTCAAGAGTTGGTGGCTTAATCGGTACAATGTTGCCATTTGGGGTAACGTCAAATTCCACTCCTTGTAGCTTGGGCCGTTGACATGAGGTGTGTCAAGTAACGGACGATTCTCGTAAAACCATTCGTAAACAGCTGCATCTTCGTTTTCGTCCAACTCCATCTGGATAGGCTCCAACGGCTCAACGTCCTCGATATTCTCAGACCAGGAGAGAGGCGGCTCCTCATCGTCGAAGGGCGGAAATCGCATTCTCTTAAAGTGGCGTCGATCGCTCTTCTCCCTTCTCATAACAACCCACATCGATGCCCATTGCGCATGGAATACGGGTTCGATAACTCGTGGTATCTCGTTCACAAGAGTCAAACAGCCGTTGACGTGGTATAGAACCTTGACTTCTCGTGCGGACTCCCAAGGCATCGGCATGTTCTCCAACAACTTCATAACTGCATGCGGCATATATTTCAATGCCCCCAGGTAGCTACGCTTGTCGCTGCTGAATTTCTTTTGCGAAACATCTCCTATGTCCTTGACGATCTTTCGTAAATGTTCGGGCGGCATATCGGCCTTTTGCGTCTCTACGAAGCCGCCTTTGCGCTTCTCCCCGAATCGGTTCTTTTGTGACCGTACCCAATCTTTCTTCTTTTGCGCAAATTTGGCGACATGGGGATCTTGAGGTGGTCGGTATCCTGGGGGGGGAGGTGCGCCAGGTGGTGCGCCCAAAGGCTGAGCTGGCTGAGCAGATGAGCTCCATCCGGGCGGTGGGGGGGGAGGTATAGACGACATCGTGAAATCGGATCTATAATGACTGTATATGGTGGAGTCGTTGAAGTCGTGGATGCCGTTGATCAGTCGATTACTTCCAGGTTGCAGTATCCATGCGTTTACTGCACCCCTCGAGACGCGCCGAACGCGACGGCAAATGAAAGAAAAGCGCGATCACAGAATGCGCAAAGGAAAACAATTATGCGACAGATTTCGAGTATCTTTTTGTTCTCGCTCCGATGCAAATTGGAGGAGTTGAACAGGAGCTGTCGATAGCTTTGCCTCATCGACTCTTGTCAGGTCAACATCATTATTTTTCCGAGCCACGGTATAATTGACGCTAGTATAATTTAGGAACGACATCATGTGACCATGCGCGGGTTCCATTCATCGCACTAATAAAATTAAGCGAACTCTTAGCCCGCACAACCCCAAATTTACCAGAGTGAGAGAAATCTTGAGATCTCTAATCGTCGACAACACCAAACGCACGACTTCCCGACAATCGAGACATCACGAAGTCACAATGCCGTCCAACAGATTGACATACGTACGTTGCCCGTCATTTCGCCATATTTCGAGTTCAAAATACTAACAATTGCTTCCTACAGAGACGGAGGAACCCGTAAGCACACCCGAACCCATACCATCGTCGCGCTGTCGCCATACGATACGACAACGATGGGCGCGAAGAATGCGGCATATGGGCATTTGCTGATACTTCAATAACAGGTACAACACGACCTCCAACAAGGTCCGCGTTATCAGGACTCCAGGTGGCAAGCTCCGTTACCTCCACCTCAAGAAGAAGGGTACCGCACCCAAGTGCGGTGACTGCGGCATCAAGCTCCCAGGTGTAAGTAAACCATCTCAATATTTGTCTTCCGGGAACCGGTCCAGGGTCGAAATGGGTGGATAAGAAAACTTGGAGGGGCTTTGAGGGGGAAGGGTGGTGGGGTGCAAAATACTCGGAATCAGAAAACAACTCGACGGACAGACACTCGTGCCATAGCAGCGCACAACCAGGCAGACTATCACCAACGTTGGAAATGCGCAATAAACCTTTCGAAGAGTGGAATATGAACAGGGAGGGGATTGGCGATACCAGTTTCGACTCGCATTGTGGCACAACATTCGGACCTGGAAAACAAATGCAAGGCTTGCACTGAACAGTAACTGACATTTTGTCTCACAGGTCCCAGCTCTCCGCCCTCGCGAGTATGCTCAAATCTCCCGCCCAAAGAAGACCGTCCAGCGTGCATATGGTGGATCGCGCTGCGCCAACTGCGTCCGTGACCGCATCGTCCGTGCTTTCCTGATCGAGGAGCAGAAGATTGTCAAGAAGGTCCTTAAGGAGTCCCAGAAGGCTCGTTAAGTGTGTGGATTGGGCTGTCTTTGTTATGGGGTGCAATATCTGGGCAGGGCGACATGAATCAGCATGGGGTTGCTGTATTTAGCACAAAGCTTTCTTCGTTCCTAATTCAGAAGAATTCACGACCATGACACTTTACGCCAAAGATTATGTTCCATTTGTGATTTAGACCTTGTCATGTGCGGAGTCTCTGGGCTGTATTCCTTGGGAAATCTTGGCGCGTGATGTGTAGTAGTGCAGGACCAGTCAGACATTGTAGGGCGTGACGCCCAGTTGTAAAATACCAGTCAGGCACATTAGATCCCCTAAGCGATACCGATAACAGATGACCTGCACCGTAAAACCAACGACCATCTTCCCTATTCGAGTATTGCAAGCTCCGTCGAGCAAATTTGTCGGCTACGACCGCACTATTTTATTCATTACTGTGTTCTCCGGGCGCAATGTCGTCCTCGAATAAACCATTACTTGCACCAGATCGACCATCCTCGGAGCATTCGTTTGAGATGTCGGCATCCGAAGAGGATACACTGCTGACCGGCACTCGTGCCCGAGAAGCTTCACCTCAACGCCGTTCTCCCTTTTGGAGAGAAGTTGGCTTATTCATATGGGCAGTTGTAGCTACAGCTGCCGTCATAATTCTTGGGGTCCTTACCCAGCACCGACGAGAGACAACTCCTGGCGATGTCGGGAACAAACCGAGTGGGAAGCGGAACCTCGTCTTCATGGTTTCCGACGGCATGGGACCTGCAAGTCTTTCCCTGACACGAAGCTTCAGGCAATACGAAGGAAAACTGGCTATCGATGATATCTTACAACTGGACCAGCATCTCATAGGGCAGTCACGCACCAGGTCCAGCAGCAGCTTGGTTACAGACTCGGCAGCCGGCGCAACAGCATTCTCTTGCGGACTCAAGAGCTACAATGGAGCCATTTCAGTTCTACCAGACCACACGGCGTGTGGAACCGTGTTAGAAGCAGCAAAGAAGGCGGGATACCTGACGGGACTGGTGGTTACGACAGACCTCACGGATGCGACACCTGCTTGCTTCGCTTCCCATGTGAACTTGCGTTCGGAGGGGGACAGCATTGCCGCACAAGAAGTCGGAGAACACCCGCTTGGCAGAGTTGTGGACTTGATGCTTGGTGGTGGCCGCTGTCACTTCCTGCCCAACACGACAGAGGGGAGCTGCAGAAAAGATACCAGAGACATCACCAAGCTCGCTCAAGAGAAATACGGATGGAACTACATCAATGATAGGGCAGGATTTGATAAGCTGAAGCTCGGAAAGGACGTGAAGCTGCCCCTGCTAGGGCTGTTTGCTGGGTCTGACATTCCTTACGAAATCGATCGTCGCAATCAGAATGATATCTACCCATCATTGGATGAAATGGCTAGAACCGCTCTCACTGCCCTGGAGGCAGCCACCAAGGACAGCGATAAGGGATTCTTTCTCTTGATCGAGGGAAGCCGTATTGATCATGCTGGTCACGGTAACGACCCAGCAGCGCAGGTCCACGAAGTTCTTGCCTATGACAAGGCCTTCGGTAGCGTCCTGAAATTCCTCGCCGAGAGCAAGGATGAAGGAGTTGTTGTCGGTACTAGCGATCACGAAACCGGCGGCTTGTCCATCGCAAGGCGTAAGTCAATCCTGCGATGTCCACCGAGCATACCTAACGTCTCACAGAAAACAACCCAACCTATCCAGAATACCTCTGGTACCCAGAGGTGCTCTCCAAGGCCACCCACTCTGCTGAGCATCTCGGTTTTGAACTCTTCGATCGTGCTGAGGCAGCTAAGTCTACATCGGAGGATATCGAGAAATTTGTTCGCAACACTCTTGTGAAAGACGGCCTTGGTATTACTGATGCTAAAGACGATGAAATCCGCGCCATTTTAGATACCCCTCTGGTCGCCTCTCCTCTCTTCGCCAACATGATCAGCAAGCGGGCGCAGATCGGCTGGAGCACTCACGGCCATTCGGGTGTGGATGTGAATATTTATGGATCGAAGGGCTCTGAGAAGCTAATCGGCAACCATGAAAACACAGATGTCGGGAAGTTCCTGAGGGAGTATTTAGACGTCGATGTTGAGGCTATTACAAAGGAGCTGAACAAGAAGTCCAGCGCGTTCGGGGTAGCGAGCGTAGGAGAGGGGTGGACTGGGCCTATTCCCACTGAGGAAGAGATGTTAAAGGCAGCTGATCATTACGATGCTTCTCTGAACCATCGCAGAAATTGAGGCTTAGTCCACAATATAAGGCGAGTCCATTATTGTCATTTCAACACTTTTGTTTAGCCGTGTGCTTGTCATGAATACCTACGGGGTTTCGTCATTTCAGAGTTCAGCGGTCGTTTATGTAACAATATACCCATGAATTTTATCTGTCTGTATTTTGCTCACTGACCCGTACCTTACTTACACAGCGCAATCTACATTCGGCCGTCAATAACACCAAATTTTATCACCACTGAGCCCGGGCACGTGACCACAATAGGTGCAAGAGGCAACAAACTTCTCACAAACCATCCCAGAGTTTCACAAACCCGTCAGTCATTGTGGATCACGTAGTCGTTTGATCCCACGTCTCTATAACTCATTTCCTGGGACACAAACGCGTCTTTTCTCCGCTTTTGTCCGCTATACAATCCCAATGTTCCGGTCACCTTATTCTCGTCCCCCCGGTTTGCCTCCGCATGTCAGCCTTAGTATCAAACAACCTCAAAGCACCATACAAGTGTATGACTACGCCATGGCAATCGCCACCAGAAGGTTGCCTGGTGGGTACTAGCAAGAGGTTTGGGCGGGGAGGCGAAACGATTTTGGAGAGATATGGAACGCAAAAGTGATTCCAGACAGGAAATGATTGTGGAAGGAGTCATATTGTATACTTTTTGCTATGAGGCATATGGAAGTAAGTCAGGCTTGGGATCCAGATGACACGCGGCTCTTGGTGAGATGCCATATGAATCGAGGCTTTGCTGCTGCTGGTCTGACCTGGGTTTTGGAAGTACGCCCTACCTCTAAGACCAAAGCACGATTAATGCTTGGAAATAGATCTTGGATATAGCTCTGGATGCTTGCAAGATCTGTCCTAGAAAGTGCATTTTCATACTGAGTTCGTCTATACTCTCTGCTGGGAACGGGGTCCAGGTTGATATATCAAGGACGCCCATACATCTCCAGCACACAGAACACCCAAACACAGCTGACAATGTGCAACTATCACCTACTGCACTACCTTTGCGGCCACACCTCTCTCTGGGCTGGCAGCAACTGCTACGACCTCTACACACAGCTCCAGCGCATCAACGACCCGCTCTACTACACGTCGCCGTACGCCAGCCAGGTCCCATTCGAGATGCCGAGGCAGTGCTTGCCGAGTAGGAATAATATCAGGCAGCAGAGGGTTGGAGAGTGCTGTGGGTTGGTAGAGTGTTCAAATGATATGGGATCTCTGTATGCGAGGAGATATGGATGCGGGACAGAGGATGCGGCTTGGGGGAAAAGGATTGGCGTTGGGTGGAGATAGGGGAGGTTTTGTTATTCGAGATGGAATGCCAGAGCTGGTAGAAATTGGGGGCTCTCTTGTGGCCTCGGAAGGTGTGAAAATTGCTAGATGTGGAATCTGTATTCGTTATTGATGTTTTTCAAGCAGCTCATATTTATGAAGGCTTATTGGAGCAGGAGTAGTATTTTCTCATGGCCTTCTGCCTTGGCCATGACAATACAATGACTTTGAAAAGGGTTATATTCGATGATATATTCGAGGTTCAATAAATTTTACACGGTATCCCATACACTCCACAGCAGAGATGTTCACAGACAGTCTCCTCTCGTTCGCGTATCTTACAGTCGGACTCCCATTCAACGCTTCGCAGCTGTCGCCTTCCCGGACACAACACCAACACCATCTCTCCACCCCAACGGCACTAAAGCGGCTGCCACACTGCCCAGGCCCCTTTCAGTCGCCAGTAGGTTATACTGTGCAGCCGCATTCCTCGTGTCTTGTATCTCAACCTGGATTCCCAGTGAATTAATCGCCTTTCTCGTCGCCGGACTCAGCGGCATCATGTTCGGACCCAATCCTAGAATCAACAGATCTATGGTATGTCAGTCTCCCATCGTAACTCCAAGAATCAGGCTCGTTCAAACAGCGCAAGCTTCGAAGTAACTCACCAGGTTTCGGCCACACCATTCCCAGAACTCCCCAACTCTCGTCCCCAACCTCCCACAGTCCTTTATCGTTCACCAGTCTCTTGTTCTCCTCTCCTTCTGCCCTATTCGCATTCCACGGCTTCCATGAAAACACCTCCCCATTCACCAGAAGCACGCCAGCCCCATTTGTAATCTTCACTCCGTTATTAAGGTGGAACCCGTCCCAGAGACACGCGTCAATCGCGGTGCTGGGCACGGGTGTGCCGCCGAGGACGTCGAGGTTGGAGAAGTCGGTCTGTGTGCTCTCTTCGCTAGCTGGACCGCGGTCGCGGGATGGCGGTTTGTGCATTGAGACTGGTGTGGTGGATAGAGAGCGCGAAGGCGACGATAATGCTCGTGGGGTAAGGAGGGAGGTCGCGGGGCGGCGGGTAGAGTAACAGCGAGAGCTGGGGGAGAGGATCGAGCGGGCGATTTCATGGATGCTAGGGCGCGCAGAGGCGCGTTGGAGATGGCGGAGAGTTTGCATCATGTCGGTTGAGCCCGTACGACAGGAATTGATGGGAGAAAGGTCGTAGGTTCTTCGGTTAGTGTTGGCCCTTCGGAGATGGAGCTCAAAGTCGATATATTTTTAGCGGCACGCGATAAGATTACAAGCGCCGACGTCACTAATTCCAAGGGTAAAATTCCAGGAACGGAAGGAACGATCAATCAACATTGATAAGATGGCTTTGGAATACAAAACTGTTAATCGTAAGAAGCTAATATACGTAGCTATTGTTAAATTATTGTTCTTTATGGAATATTGTAGTTACATTGTTCACATATTAATTTTATTTTAAACGCCAATTATTTATATATTTATTCGTTTTTATAACACCGTTGCACTGGGATATTTATAATACTCTACTCTTAACTGCTGGACAATTCCAACTATGTTTATGCCCTTTAGTTTAAACTGGTTTAAACTACCAAAAAAATCCCTCTAGCAATCTCTACAATAACTTCTGTTTACAAAGAAGAGTGCAGCTTCCCGTCGCCGATGGATTCGCCGAATAAATAAGCCGCTCCCTGAGACGAAATGACCCAGTGGCTCAACTACCAGCCTTTCCGAGGAAGGCACGACTGGCCGAAGGGAAAGGACGACCAGCTACCGGAGGGAAGGCATGATTGGCTACTTAGGGAAGGAAGGACCACACACGAGAGGGAAGGCATGACTGGCTACTAAGGGAAAGAGCGAAGGGCAGCCGGCTGCGGAAGGAAAGAGCGGCCAGTCAACGGGGAAAGAACGATCAGCCGAGGAGGGCCCAGCTTCATATTCTAATCTCGCCGCACGTTGGGCCTGCGGCAACTCGCAGCTGTACGCGTACAGTAACGTCCCTACCAATTCCGCGGACAGGCTATGAAGAGCCCGCAAATATACTCTTGGAGATACGGAACGTTTCGGGAGTCTCTACACACAATACGGACATCACGACCATCGGGAAACTGAAACTAGACGCGACGAACAATTCCCAATACGATTATACGGGAAGCCATCATTAATGCAAACTTACGCATGACTGATGGGGTAATGCATCCATTGAGCCAAAATGGATCGTCGCCTTCCCAGGCCGAAGCCGACTAATTCATCTGATATTCTGCCCTACACGATATACCCCGTATAATACTATACGTGCATCAGTGTCGAACTTATCCTTTATTCCGAAGAGAAAACAGATTAAATTAAGATTACCAGTTTGGTATTGCAGAAGGAAGGGGATAGAAAATACGAAAAGAGATGTGGACCCTTTTCTTCGCGCCCAGAACCCCGGAACCATGCGGGTCCATAAGCGGCGGCCTCTAAGCGGGTGGTGAGACAAGATTGCTGTCTCAGGTCCACTCGGTAGCGACGTCGAGAGTTTGACAACCATCAAGGTGCAACGGGCGACCACCCAGACCGCCACCTGTTTCTGTTCACCGCTGGTGTACTACTCAATGCCACGTTCTGGGCTTCTGTGCGTTGTGGAAGCCAAGAACGGATGGATAGGACGGATAGGATGGATAAATGGGCGCAAATGGGCGCGAAGCCCAGGTGCATGCTTTGGGAAACTTGGGACGAAATTTGTCAGAAGCCAAAGGTTAGCTGGCACGCCGAAGCTGCCGGGCAGCTATCCTTCCGGACTCTTCTCATCTCGTTGCCTACTCAACCGGTCCAGTCCAGAGGAAGAAAGGAGGATCGCAGGATACTCATTAAATTTCTGACTGAATGCGTCGTTGGCGCGTGACGCCGGCTATTACCCTCTCAATCAGTGAGCGGCGGTTATGAAGCTGATGATATCAGGACTCGCGTGTTGCCAAGGACAGGCTCTACAGCAAGAATGATGCATCACGGAATAGGCGTGGGCCGAATGTTTTGGGGGAGCCTACAGGGCTATCTTGAGTCTGGTCGGATTAGTTCGCAATTGGGGTGTAAACAAGCTGATTCAAGCTCGATCTGTACAGGAAGTTCACACGGTCCATTGATCAATCATAATAGGCGGTAGGTGCAGAGTTGACATCTGTAGGGCTCTTTTAACCTCAGGGGTCTTTTTGCTCTTTTCGTTCGATCAGTGGGCGGTTGGTCAACCCTGAGCCCGTGCCCAGATGTTTCTTGTCTGGGGTGGCAGCTACCAATTTGATGCCAACTCCAACAAGCGAGTTTCAACATCACGCCTCAAAATGCTCGGCGGGGTCGGGCTCAAAGAAAGACGCCTTTTGTCATAACCCATGATCCCGATTATAGCATCAATCGAAGAAGATCAGATAGTCTGTGATAGAGTACTTGATCCGTGGAGCCGCAGTTAGAACATCTCACATGGTGTGAATCTTCAGACAGGCCCCACCGTCGGCGTTTAATCCGATGACATTCTGTGGCTCGCGAAGACCGGGGTGCGGATTCTGAACACACTTGTAACATCAACGATACTCGCCCTCAAACACCAAACACGCATATGACGAAAGCCGCGCTCGCCAGCAAACGCCCGCACGGCCCCGGAAACACCGTAGGCCGCTCGTTCTGGCCTGATAAATCCCACATGGACTATGCTTCAAGCCCATGCATGATTAGAAACTGATCTTTGCCTCCAAGTTTTACCATCCTAATCATCGCTATGCGGATGACTAGAGAAGATCGTGCAGCTGCACGGACCGGGGCCCCGTTGAGGGTGGATGGTGGGAACGTGCATCTATATAGCTTCGTCGTCTCCCCGATTCAGGATCCTTTCTCCTGTTTCTTGCCTCTACAACCTGTTGACTACTCTCCTTAGCAGTCTCATTTCGTACTCTCTTTATTGCCCAACTGGCTTGGCTGCTTACGTTCTTTACATTTAATATTTTATCGGTGTGCTTTATTTACTTTTACAACCCACCATCCTCAGATATAACTTCCTTCGAAGTCCATCTTCAAAACCGCAATTTACATTCTTCAACAGCTCGGCCTGTTCCGTTTTATAACTTTCGATTCTTCATCTCCCCGTTTTTTGGGAAACCTCTTTATCTACTTATCTTCATATCACTGTCGTCTACACCACCGAGTATAACTATCAAACAACCCACACGATCAACGGCCATTATGTCTCCAACTCTGATGAACACCTCGATGCACATGGCATCCAGCCTACGCACGACCCCTCCCTCCGACTTTCTCGACCGTCATGAATATGGCGTAATCAAGAATCGCACGAAACCCGCCTCCACCGGCGGCGGCCGCGCATGGAGCGAAGAAGAAGTTCGTGTTCTTCACCACCCTATCTTCTCAATCACGCCCACTAACCGCTCACTTGTAGGAAGTCTACCTGCTCCAAACACGCCTCCAAAAGATGCCTTATAAGCACATCGCTGCGCACCTCAAGAAGACCGAGCTCGCCTGCCGCCTGCACTACCACCAGCTCTCGCACGGCTCCAACCGCCGCAAGCGCACAGCCTCCATGTCCTCCGCAGCCTCGACAGCCTGCCTCTCCCCACCGCCCCCAACAATCCCC